>OU015499.1:109713015-109883015 GCA_907164885.2 Dolomedes plantarius
TCTTTCCTGTGTGGGTGCGGAGATGTCTTTTAAATGACAGCGAGGAGAAATTCTTAACTCACATACATGACATGCAAAATTGTTCTCTCCTGTGTGGGTGCGAGGATGTTTTTTAATGACCTTGATGAGAAAATCTTTTCTCACGTACACTGCATGCGAAAGGTTTCTTTAATGTGTGGGTGCGAAGATGTCTTCTCAAAGTACCCTGTTCAAAATATCTTTTCTGACATACAGGGCATGCGAAAGGTTTCTCTCCTGTGTGGGTGCAGAGATGTGTTTTTAAATTGGAATGTTGAGAAAATCTTTTGTCACATACAGTGCAAGCGAAAGGTTTCTCTCCTGTATGGGTGCTGAGATGTCTTTTTAAATGACCCAGATAAGAAAATCTTTTGTCGCATACGGTGCACTCGAAAGGTTTCTCTCCTGTGTGGGTGCGGAGATGTCTTTTTAAAGTACACTGTTCAGAAAATCTTTTCTCACATACAGTGCATGCGAAAGGTTTCTCTTTCGTGTGGGTGCGGAGATGTCTTTTTAAACTACCCTGTTCAGAAAACCTTTTCTGACATATAGTGCAGGCGAAAGGTTTCTCTCCAGTATGGGTGCGGAGATGTGATCTTAAACTACCCTGTACAGAAAACCTTTTCTCACATACAGCGCACGCGAAAGGTTTCTCTCCGGTGTGAGTGCGGAGATGTGTTCTTAAACCACTCTGTTCAGAAAATCTTTTCTGACATACAGTGCAGGCAAAAGGTTTCTCTCCTGTGTGAGTGCGGAGATGTGTTCTTAAACTACTTTGTACAGAAAATCTTTTCTGACATACAGTGCATGCGAAAGGTTGCTGTCCTTTGTGGGTGCGGAGATGTGTTTTTAAAGCACCCTTTATAGAAAATCTTTCCTCACATACAGTGCAGACGAAAGGTTTCTCTCCAGTGTGGGTGCAGTGATGTGTTTTTAAACTAGCCTTTACAGAAAATCTCTTCTCACATACAGTGCAGGCGAAAGGTTTCTCTCCCGTGTGGGTGCGGAGATGTGTTTTTAAACTACTCTTTTCCGGAAATCTTTTTTTACACACAGTGCAAGCGAAAGGTCTTTCTCCCGTGTGGGTCCGGAGATGTGCTTTTAAATTACTATTTGCAAAAAACCTTTTCTCGCACACAGTGCATGCGAAATTTCTCTCTCCTGTGTGGGTGCGGAGATGTGCTTTTAAATTACAATGTTCAGAAAATCTTTTCTCACACACAGTGCATGCGAAAGATTTTTCTCCTGTGTGGGTTTTGAGATGTATTTTTAAACAACGATTTTCAAAAAATCTTTTCTCACATAAAGGGCATACGAAAGGTTTCTCTCCTGTGTGGGTGCGGAGATGTATTTTTAAAAGACCCTGATTAGGAAATCTTTTCTCACATGCAAAGCATGCGAAAGGTTTCTCTCCTGTGTGGGTGCGGAGATGTGTTTTCAAATTACAATGTCCAGAAAACTTTTTCTTACATACAGTGCATTGGAACGGTTTCTCTCCTGTGTGGGTACGGAGATGTGATTTTAAACTACAATGTTCAGAAAATCTTTTCTCACACACAGTGCATGCGAAAGGTTTTTCTCCTGTGTGGGCGCGGAGATGTATATTTAAACAACGCTGTTCAAAAAATCTTTTCTCACACAAAGGGCACGTGAAAGGTTTCTCTCCTGTGTGGGTGCGGAGATGTGTTTTTAAATAACCCTGACTAGAAAATTTCTTCTCACATGTAAGGCATGCGAAAGGTTTATCTCCCGTGTGGGTACGGAGATGTGTTTTTAAATTACTCCGAACAGAAAATACTCTTTCACATACAGGACATGCGAAAGGTTTCTCTCCTGTGTGGGTACGGAGGTGTGTTTTTAAATTACCCTGTACAGAAAATGTTTTCTCACATACAGGGCATGCGAAATATTTCTCTCCCGTGAGGGTTCGATGTGTTTTTAAATCACCATGTCGAGAAAATCTTTTCTCACACACAGAGCTTACGAAATGTTTCTCTCCTGTGTGGGTACAGAGTGTATTATCAGGAATGTGGTACGAATGACGTGTGTGTAAGGCGGATAACTGTGAAAATGTTCCTTCGCATAAATATTCGGAAATGTCTCCTGTGCGAGAGGGAATCTGTGCACTGGAACATTTTACATTTAGAGTAATTCTACATGTGTCACATTGAGTGCATTCATCGGTTTCAGTAGGGTTCTGCTCGACAGAATAGTTTTTTTTGGAAGGTCCTTTTTGACTGGAAATGCACGACGTTTGCTCTTCTGGCATGACGACGTGTCTTTACACGATGATCAGAAACTAACTCCGACGACTACGTTGAACTAGAAACTTGTGGACACCACAAACATTCCAGTTTTCCCATCTAACAATCTGTACCGAGCACCTGTAAAGTGAAGAAAAAGGAAATTGAATGAGATATATTAACTCTGTACCTTCGGACTTTTTTTGTCGAGAAATCAGTAGCAATGTATAAAGTTTGTACTAGGAGATATAAATGAACTCAGATGTTATAAATTATGTTTTTGGATAAAGGTACGAGCATTTCAAATTTATTGTAGTTAGCTCACGAGGTTTCTTCAGCCATCGTTAACTTTTCTAGTAGATCATAAGGACGTGCAGATTTGATGTTTTGGTTTGTAGGGATCTCCACAAAACAATTGCTATCGGCGCGATCCATAATGGATAAGCGATATTAATATTTTCCTTTATATTCCTTTTAGTTGTCAGTAATTAAAATAATTCATCCTAAATAAAGTTTAATGCTCCGAGAAATTCAGAGATTAAATGGGATGGAAAAGCTCGGTTACCATCAGATTACAATGTTCATAAATGTAATAATATACATGAATTATTGCATGAAATTACAAATAAGTGGCTTAGGTTTGTTTAAGCATATTTGTTTTGATTGTAAGTTTGGTGGCTAGAAATTCCTGAACACGTTCTCCACACATATTAATTTGAATGTTATGAATATAATACATTAGAATTGACAATAGTATAATTTTTCAAAATTCTTTCCGTTCATTTACTGTACAATAAGTGCTTTAATGTGATTCTTCAAATCACCAGAAAAATATTTCAAAACAATAATCTGTGGACCTCTTGTAGTCTATGAGATATACATCAGGTGTTTTTAATGCATTATTTGTACATTTCAAAGATCTTTTCTTATTGTAAACCTCTATTTTTCAGAATAAAAGTTTTCAAGCGGGAGTGCTGGCTGATTGATGCTAATTAAGGTGTAATCGAATTAAAGAATTTTTTTATATTTCTAAATTTTAAAAATATTGGTACATTCTAATATTTTAAATTTTTTTAAAAAATTAATAATTTTTTAAGAGGAGAGGAGGTGGCGATTGGTAAAATTTATGTATGGTTTTTGATTAAAGTTCAATTTTAAAAAAATTGTCTCCTGCATTTTTGTATTTCTACAAAATTTTGCAAACAATTTTATATATCCTGATTTTAGCATGACTTTCTCATTTGTCATTAATAATTTTAATTTTCTCGATTTTGCGGAATGGATATTCATGGTTACGTAATTTTGTAAATTAAAAATTGTTCTTAAAAATGCTTCTTTATGCATTTCCATGGATAACATATCTATTTTCTATTATATTCCCAATGGGTAACAGGCCAGAGCCCTTAACAAAGTCTATGACTAAAGAGAAATGCTAGCGATTAATGACATTCTCTAAGATTGAGTGATTAGAACTGTAAACATTTTTCCAATTCTGATTTGCATGAATCCACTCAGCGAGCTATGTTACAGAAAAGGGACAACTATATAATAAATGCACTGGAAATAAATATGCATGCCCATAAAAATGTACACTGGGGCAAAAAAGTGAATTGAGAACTTGACTTATCTTTTAAACACTCTTCAAACTTGTTGTCGAGTTAAAATAGGAAAAATGAAATTAGATAAGTTAAGAATAATTAGAATGGCATTCTGATTATCTTGAGCTGCCTTTAACTTCGATAATAAAATAAAACGACTGTGTGATTCAGAGAATAATGGTAAACCAATTTGTTCTAATAGAATAAGGTAATCTCTTAACATTTTTCATTTTGTGTATTAAGTCAAATTATTTCAAGATATCCACATAGACTAGAATTCTTTTGGTCAGAACTCTGCAATACAGAGGAAATCAGATAAAGATTAAGCCTATACATATTACAACACTCTGGTTCAAGAAAATCACACCCATCTCTTCATAAACAATGAGATAGAAAAGCAATTGTCAAACATAATTTTTCATGACAGAGCAGGAAAATATTTATTCTTCAGCCATAAATATATGCACTGAGAGAAACTGCAAAAGTTTAATACCATATTTAACAAAAGTGTGATTAAAGAAACATATATACATAGTAAAAAAAACAGTAATACTCCCATGAATTAAAATTTTTAAAGGATACGTAAATTAAAAACAAAATAGGCAGTCATATAAAATTCCCTACATAAAATTTAAACTGTTTCTTCCATATATAAAAATGTTACGGTATTTTTATAAATTACTTCCCATAAAATATTTTCCTTTACCTCCTCCTTCCAAATTAAGGAATTTTCATATATTATATACGTAGTAAACTGTCTTCTCCCACCTCATATTTCAATAACTTGTTCGCCTGTGTGACGTCTAGCTGCTGACGAAGCGTTGCCATAACCCTAGAAGAGAAGCTTTCACCCCGGATTGGGCGCGCTATGACTTTGGCGGGCAGACGAGACCGGAAGTTGATTCGAGTAAATTAGAGTAAAGATGGAATCGTAATGTTATGTGCAATGCAAAACGACGGTGCTTTGTTTAAAGAAACTACTCTTAAGACGTGTTGAATTTTTTCAGGCTAAAAAGTTGTTTATTCTTGTAGCAAGTTTAGAGCAATTAAAACCAGAAGTTGAAATAGAAGAAAACTACAGAGATTCTCTTGTGAACAGAGGCCTGCAAATTTTAAAGGTTTCTGAAAAACTCCTTTAAATAGTTGAAGGGTTTAATAGAGCAATGTACTTACTGAAACTTGACCTACCAAATGACAATTCAATGAGATAATCTACAATGTGAAAGATACAAAATGCCAACAATTTTGCTGCCCTGAGTAGATTTACACGTCTATATCCAGACAACAAATTTTGGCTACTAGTCCGTGTTCTCTTTAGAAAATTTTAAAATGCCTGTGAAACCAAACTCACCACAGTTCACCATGGAATTAAAATGATATGAATAATCATAAGTCAGCCTTAAGAACACTATGCATAAAAGGATAGAAAATATATAAAGAATAAGTTATGACAGGCAGGGCTGGCTTTAATCTGATTGGACTTTTTCGACGTAATTGGACCCTGTGCAGTGACGTAGCGAGCATAACTGGCGCCCGGGGCACGATACATTTTTGGCGCCCCCCTTTCCGAAAAACATATAGTAATATAATATATTGAATTAGTGAAAAGAACCATTTGGCGCCCTTGTGAGAGTGGCGCCCGGGGCATGATAAACCCCCTTGCCCACCCCTCGCTACACCACTGGCCCTGTGCTAGTACAGAACCCCACACAAAATTTTTTTAAAAATATGTCTGAAAGGAAATACTGTGATCATTTAGAAACCTAGAATGCCTGACAAAATATAGCCACTCTCGTTTCGAACAAGTTTTAGTCCAAGCCATCGGGATGTAAATCATTTTAATCAAAAGATGATTAAATCATGATAATTAAAATCATGATTTAAATCAAATTATTTTTTCCCTTTAAATCATCGATTTTAACCAAAAAAAATTATTTTATGCATTACTTTTTGTATATTTCCCTAAGGATATTAAATTTAAATATAAACAGGAAAGAAAGGTGACTTTTATGAATATCTTACATCTCATTCATATAATTCAACATTTCTACTCCCTGTATAACTCATTTGCTTCTTGGAAAATTTTCCATTGTATATATTGGCCTACTTTACTTATCAATCTTGTCACTGTGATAGTTCACTTACTTTATCTTGATTGGCCAGATTTGTTTCAGAGAATAAGTCAGACATCCAATCCTAAGTACTCCTGGATCCTAATTATGAAGTGGAATGTTTAACAATAAATGAAAAAGACCAAGCTTTAAACTTTGTTAAAGAAAAGTATGGAGGTACCTCCTTATTAAACATCTTACTAAAATTCATTGTGCTCTTTCTTGGTGCTTTTAACGGAAATTTGATTAAAAAAAGCTTTAAAATCATTCAATACCTTACAGTGGTGGAAATCAATAGCACTCCTTAAGAACTGTATGGATCAAAAAGAGTTTGATATAATACAGATGTTATGTACTGCAAAAGGAACAACTGCTGGGATAGAGGATATTTTCCATGTTTGGACTGGTACAGAGCAAATTGCAAAACCAATTAGGTGTAGAAAAGGCAGCTAAATTAGTGTTTATGTTTAAATCTTTAAATAAAACTAATTATTTTCTTTTTTTGATTTTTAGTTAGAAATTATTTTATTATTGGTTGTTGTTCTTTTATTTTATTTTTTGTTTTTAAATTATTAAAATATACTTTATTGACAATGATCAGCAAAGCTTGAATTGAAAATGTTTACTTCCTATTCATGCATTAGTTATATAGTTGAATTGTATATAATTTTAAATCTATGGTATATGGAATAGTTTATATCACATAAAATTGAAATAAAAAATCATGATTAATATAAAAAATCTGATTTCAATTTAAAAAATTAAATTTTTTTTATTTTAAAAAAAAATCATGATTTTTATACACTCTGCGAGTCACTAAGCTTACGACTCATTTAGAAATCACTCCAGAATTTCGGGAAACACATTTACTAGAATGAAAAAGGATAATAAATTACAAGTATGTAGATTAACCAATAAGTAATGAGAAAGAAATGTTTTAGGTGCATTTTTTTAAACAAATACCGAACAAAGCTAGACAAGTTTATTCCAGATGATTCTTCAGAACAAACATTGAAAACATGCATTCGTACAAGAATTTGCCTTGACAGATTTAAAAATGATTCCGAATAAAGACGAAATGTAGTATATAAAAGATGTAGATGTAGTTAGCTACATGCTGGTCAAAGAAATGGAAGTAATAAAACCTATTGTCTCAGAAACCCTATAAAAATTCTACAATGGCTACAAATGACAGCTACTGTTTTTCAAATGCATTTATATCTTCAGGGATGTTTTTAACAATTCATGTAACCATAACATTGGGAAAAAGAAGTTTTTTCTAGATAAAAACTAATTAAAACATACCTAAGGTGAACACTATCACAGGAGAGTCTCAACAGCCTTGCACTACTGTCTATAGAACACGCAGAAACAAGGAAATTCAAATTTCATCAATTTATAAATGATCTTGCTGATAAAAGAAACCCAACAAAATTTGATTCAAAATAATTTTGATTAGTGACTAAAATATGTGTAGTCTAGCTGCTTTTTAGTTTTCTTTTCTTATAAATGTACATAAAAAAGGATAAATGATCACCTTCCCTACTTTTGTCTTTTACAATTCAGATTCCATTTTTGTAATTTAATGCATATTAGAATTTTGAAGGAACCTACCTAAATTTCTAAAATTTAGCTCCACAATGACTAAGGCTTGCCTTGATCAAAGATATGAATGACAAGAACTTTGATCTCAAATTTTCCAGTGCAAAGTGATTAACTGTTATACTCTGCTACCTTAATACATAAAGTTAATCTAAAAATTTTTAAACTTTAAAATTTAGAATTCACACAAAATCTTCAAATTTTTCATTTATCAGGTTTCTATAAATTATGTTTAAAACAAAGTTATATGTAACTAACTGTCAACAAAACAGATAGCGAGTAAGAAACTTCAACATGAAATGCAAAGCTATGAAAATGACTGCAAAGGAAAGAAAAATCTGGTAAATGATCGACTTCTATTCAGAATTGTTTTTCAAACAATTTTCATAAAAGAACTTCTACAGAATGTTTATGCATATTTTTCTCATGCAAAATGAAAACTTACCTGCCTATATTTTCATGTTTTGGGAAAAGTAATCTTTTAGATAAATATTTAAAAATAATCTTCTAGCACCTGTTTTAACTTCTTTTCCTCAAGAAATATAATTTATTTCATAAATATTCCATCACAGAATAATTATACAGCACATTTCTAAATCAGTGACGAAATAACAAGCACAAGAATTTTCAAAACTATATTTTTGACACTTTTAGTGTAGTTAATTTCTATTCATTAAATATATTTTACCCTTAGGAAGGGGGGGGGGGGAGATACCTAAATCCTAAAACAACAAACATCAATTTGACTAACATTGAACTTAAGAACATAAACTATACATATTAAAAAATTCCCCAAGACACGAACAACAAGAAAGCAACTATCAATTTTGCCAGTACAATATAATCTAATGAGTATAAAGAATATACAGGTAGGAGAGCAGACAATTAAAATCTAGTTCTAAACTGACCCAAGTACAAATTAAAAAAAATCATATCAAGGCTGTCATAAATATCAATTAATACGAATTTTATAAATCTTGAAATGTTTCTGATGAAGAAATCTTTAGAATACATGGTGTAGAGTAGGGGTCTTCAATCCATGGTGCACTGATGACATTTTAGTGGCCTGCCGAAATATTTTGATCATGCAAAACGAAAGTTTGATATAGATTTGGAAAAAACATTAGAATGGCAAATTCTCTCACACAAAAAAGATCAAGAATGCACGGGGAAAAGTGGCCCATGGCACGTAGGCTTATCAAAACAATAAACTGGTCATTGTGTTCAGAATCTTAAGACAAAATAAACACAAAAAGCAGCATGCCAAGGCTCCTTCTTTCTAGAATCTCAAGTGTGTCTCCCCTTCCTGCATTTATTTAATTCAAGCAATATAAAGTACAAAATACATTGATTGATTCAACTCCATTTTTTGTTCTTTGTAGAAATCAATAAATAAAAACATTTTTAAATTAATAATGGTTATAAAGGTACAAAATACTTTTTAAAACACGCTATACACACAAAACTTCAGTGACATGTTTTGGAGGAATTAATCCTTCATCATCATGCTATAAAAAGCAAATCAAGCAATCGTCTCAAAGGCTAAACCTCATATTCAAATAATACCTTTTTTCCTCTGCCAAACTACTTATTTCACAGATGTGTGGCCCACGAACATGAAAAGGTTGAAGCCCCCTAGTATAGAGGAACTTAAACACACACACACACATACATACATACATACATATATATATAAATAATATATTAACAATTATACACAATTTTAAAGTGTCAAATAATTTATTTTTGCTTTAATAAGAATTTCAGTTTTAGATATCAGATATTACTTTTAAATCATTCGCTTTGAAATAAATTGACTTTACACAAGCATATTATAATGAATGATATACCTAAAATTATATTTAGGAGTAATGCATTTAATGCTGTTGCTGTTATCTTTGTTGCAATGAAAGAAAAGCATGAATATTATTTATTAAAATTTGTCATCAAAAATTATAACACTGAATGAATATGGAAACAAATAACATAAACAAAAATGATTTCAAATGCAATCATAAATAAAAAGTTCTCTGATAGAAGAATGATAAAAGAAAGCAATGCTTAAATTGCAGATTATTGCTCATGCTGCTAAGCTGTAAAAACTCACAAAATTTGGTACCAGTTCATCATTTATGTGGAAAATTTTAATTATTTAATTAAATCTATCAATAAGTTTTGCATAAAATTAACAGTGTGTATCGATTTTATTGTAAATTTAAAAAAATTTAATGCACTTAACTTTAATAAGCTTTAGATGTTTAGACAATTTTAATATATTTTAAGCATAGAATCAAATTACAAAAACACCAAACAGATGAATGTTGGTAAAAGTCTTGTATCTTTGATAGCAACAAATTTGATGATTATATAAATGTTTTCTTTGTTCATGTTCTGCTACAAATGGGATGTAATCTTTATAATAAATGTTTTTGATATTCATTTTAATTGCTGAATAGGCTGCACACCGGATGCAGAGAAGCTTCGCATCACCAAAGGTCATATCTCAGAAATGTCCCCTGTTTTTTTTCAGTTTTAACTAATTGAATTTGAATGATGATTATTTAGATGTTTTTAGCCAATGAAATTTGAAATTAGCTTTAGAAAATGAATTATACACTCAGTGAATGAAAAACATTTTGAATTCTTTTCATAACATTTTCATTTTTCACCTTTTCAAGGAATACAATCCAGAAGATGAGAGCTTACTATTGGTTATTCATATCTAGATTATAGGTCTTACTCCAGGCCTGAGTGCATCTGGTACTTAACATGCCTTCATTAGTGCTTTTGAATTATAAATTTTTCAAATAAAGATTCATAATTTTTTTTCATTACTTTGTATCATTTCTTAAAATATTTAAATTTTCTTTTTAGTTTTAAATATTGATTTTTATACTTTGGAAATATTTTAATTTAAAATTTTTGGTTTGACAATTCACTGGCATGATACTATTGTCATCACCTTTTTTTTTTTTTTTTTTTCATTCTTCGATACACATTGAAATTATCTTGCTACAGACTTTTAAATTTTTTGTACTTCATTTTTTTTATGATTTTTGTATTTTTATGTGTCTATACTGAAGTATTTACATGTTTATTTTCTAGCTTTTAAGATTTTTTTGACACTTTGCTATATTTAGGCTGTTTTAATTATTTACTTCAGATAAATGCTACCTTCAATTAGCTACTCATAGTTTAATTTTCATACTAAGTGTTGATTGTCAGGCTGAAAAATTTAAAACAGTTAGGAATAGTATTCTCCTGAATTTCTCACTAAGAGAACTCTACTTGGTGGAGTTTGACAACTTTTTGCCGAACAATACAGGATATGGAACTGTTCCCTGAATATTTTATACATTGCCGCAATTTTTAACAGTTCAAACACATTTGCATAACTCATAACCAACAGTTGCTAAAAACATTATGTCTGACTTACATGACAATATATTTATAAATTTTGAATAAAAATTGTAAATAAAATCATCAGTGGAATCAAATTAGCAACTTTTAACAATCTCATGAAATCATGAAGTGTATATTTTAACAGCACACAAACCTCGACCAGAAAGTAATAATCTACTAATTTGCTAAAGACAACATACCATGGCTGAGCATGCAGTTTTTAATGGTTTGATTGTTATATGTCTTGAATTAGCAGTTAGCTTCACTCGCAAAATAATGGAGTAAAATGTAGAAATCATATATATCATCATTTTCAGCATATTACCAAAACAGTTGTGTTATACAATACAGAAAAAAATATCTGTAAATTAAATTCCCTTGTATAGCTGGGGATTTTTTTTTTCTAGCATCTATATCAATGTAACTTCAGTCTGCGATCTATTCTAAAGACTGCGAAAGTTTGTTACCAAGGGCAGCACTCTACTTTTTATTACTAAGATTTTAGAGAATGGAAAGCAACTATAACTATGCACCTAGATGATACCATTGCCACTGATGATTATAAATATATTTCAAAGACAAAGTCATGTAGTTGACAGACTACATAGTGGGGAGGTTGAAGCCTCCTGCTTTTCCTCCAACCGTAAGATGTTCGCAGCATGAAGCGAGTCTTCTACAATCTAACTCTACTTATGCCATGATTTTGGGTTTTCTTATGGCAACCATACTCTCGCTATGGAACGCCATATGCTCAAGTTTATCTAAACATAAAGCGACAACTTTTCTGAAGGATAAATGGTAGTCGAAGGATTCAGTTTGTGCCAATGGAAATTGAGGGTTATTATTGGTACATCGAAAAGATCCAAAATCCAATGTTTACTGAAGTTTGATGATATTCTCTATATTTACAGCATTAGAATAAGTTCTTTTTTCTATTTAAATTTTTATCTATTAAAGCAAATTACAGATTTATATTATTGCAAATTAAGGATTTATATGTACATTAGGGTGGAGTGAAAAAGGCAAAAATTTTTTTTTCTTTAATTGTAATATTTCCTGACTCAACAAATGGTGCTGTTTGGCAAAAAAGACACTGCAAAAAAATCCCAGCACAATCACTCATTGTCTTCAGGTTCCACACAGGGGGTCAAAGAAAGGAATATTAATGTCAAAAGTAAAAAAATCAATTTTTTAAGTTTAATTTTAATGTTTACAATAGCTTTATTTTCTGACTCAAAAACAGTTCTAAATATAAAAAAGAAACAGGAAAACATTATCGTTTCAAAAAATATCACTAACCTGCAATTTGCTTTAATCAGTCTTCAATTTTGGATTTCACATGAGGACCAAAATAATTATCTTTGGTGCCAAACTTTGGAAGTTCCTTTCGTGACTTGATTCCACAGCGAATGTATCCATCACTGGCTTCTGCGCCACATGTTACCAATGATGCTTGTGTTACCAGTCGCACATGCCTCTCTACTGCTTGAGAATAGCAAGAGAGCATCTCTATTTCGAATTGTGAACTGTTTCTGGTCATACTTTCTATATCTTCATCACTGAGGATCATGGTAGCTGGTGGTTCCAAAGGATTGTCCCAGTTAATCATTTCAAAATATTCCTCTGCTTCGAAATTTAAATTTGGAAGATCAAATTGGCGTATTTTCCCCCTCCAGTCAATTTTTCTTGCTTTCAGTATTCTTCTGAGGCCAAGTTCTCGAATATGTGATCGTTAATCTAACATCATTGCCAACAGAATGTTTTCAGAGTGAGCAAAATAAGAGTTCCTCTGAATAACTTTGTGAACGATTGACTTAAAAAATCTTCTGGCAAGAATGAGCTTTTTTTAATCATTCCGTGCAAGTGACGTGCTCCATGAGTAGCTCTTGGGATTCTCTTTATTTCAAACCAGGATGACACGTAAACTTTCATGACATATTCTACTAGGAGCTTAAAGTGTTCTGTTGGTTTGGCAGTCAACACATTTAGGTGCAGGATTCTGTTGGCTGTAATGAGCCATCTTGAATGAGACATCATTCAGGGACTTCTGTTTCATAAATCTGGAAGGCACTCCCCCGAGGATACTGCCCTAGAAATATCGAAAAGGTATTTTTGGTTTTCACTGAGGTTTTTTTTTATCAATTTCAGGCAGAGCAACTGGAATAGGAACAAAACTTGTCACAGCAAGGGTTTCGCATGAAAAAGGTGGCAAAGAGGTAGTTCATTAGTTTGCAATAGGCATACAAACCAGTGCAATTTATGGCCAACAAAGATTTCAAGTCGTCTAACTGCATGATTTTTATTCTCAACTTTCTGTTGGCTGTAATGAGTTGGGTGTGATAGACGTTCGTTCCATATCACCCAACGGTAACCAGTTCCAAAAGTGTAATCACTTCCTGTGTAACGAAGTTGATTATGCTTTCGTATAATATCCTCACTAGATCCAGAATCCGGAGTCACATGTCCTATATAAACAGAACCAGGTTCTGACAACAAAACAATATCATAGCTGCCAACCTCCCAAGAATAAAATAAGGAACACAGCGCGCGACAAAATCGAAAAAAAAACAAACAAGAGCAACAAGATGTATAATATTTTCTAACACAAGAACAGAACTGTAAAAGTTCGCTTTCAGATAATTATTTGACAAATTCTGATGTTTCAGATCCTATAATTAAAGCTTTATCATCCTTCTGATTTTTAAATACATCAAATTTCACATTAAATACACATTTAGAGCTAGTTATGGCAGATATTTTCCTAAATCTTGCCAACAATTCAAAAAAATTCGATAGCTCTCTTCTCATCTTGTGAATTTTCGGCTCTTCACTCTGAAACATCACATTATATGTTTCATAAATGACAATCACGTTTTTCATAAAAAATGCTAAAGCATGATCAAGATTTGAGCTTAATGTAAGAAAAATTCTTCTTCTCGCTGCAATATGCGTTTATTATTGGTAGATGATGGTGACTCTGCAAGTGATTTTACTTTTTTTGCTAATTTTTGAGAAGCTTGTGAAGTTGGTTTTAACTGTTTTACAGAGTTGCGTGAAGCACTTGACATTAATTTAAATTTTTTTACTGGTATTTGTGAAGCCAATGAGGTTGATTTTCCTTTTTTTATTAGTTTAGGTGAAGCACATGATGTTGACTTTCTCTTTCTTTCTAATATTGTAGAAGCTGCTTGCCGTCCAAGAAGTTTTTGTATAGTGTAAGCTGCTAGGAGGGGAAAATATGAATCTCGAAAACACGATGTACGGAGAAAATAGCGATGGTGCTGCGGAAGAAAACATATGGGACATGAAAACATATTTTCGTAACAAAGCTTAAAAAATGGAATGAATACGTTTTTTACGGAACACTTGGCATGTATGCAATATGCTCATCCACAGCTATAGTACTATATAAAAAACATCTCTTCTTTTCTTGCACTATAGTTTTGTCCTTTCTTCCATCGAAGTAGATGGCATACAAAGACTGCGTTGCTTGTGTAGAATTAAGCTGTGATCGTACCTTTTGACGTTCTCTCCTCAGCTTACTCCTGTCAATAACTTTAGATGGAGTATCTTTGGATACAATCCTTATATCACAAAGCACAGAGGATGCAATGATAGCAGCTGACCTATCCGATACTCCCGTTCTATCACAAGCAACGGTTAGATTTGGCAGTGATATTCTCATTTGGCCTGTCTTGGAGGTTGAAGGAGATTCTTCGTCATTTGTTTTCTGACATTTGGATTCATGACTAACGTAATTGTCATCATCTTCAGAGATATCTTCCAATTTTGAATCAGATGGCGTTTCCTTCTAAATCTGTAATATTTTTAGATGAAGGAGCATTATCTTTCAATTCCTTTGCTTTAGCTTCCTGATTTTCCCTTATATATTGCCTTTCTCTTATACGCTTCAGTTTTTGAGTTGCAGAAATGTCAATAGATCCTACTGCCATTTTTCTCTCATGCCGTTGGTCTGCTAAAAAGTTTTGTTCAATACTTGGAATTTTCACGGAACACTTGCATTGTTCGTAATTTAAACATTTGGATACATAAATATCAAACAAAGTACTGTTTGCTTGGTCAAAAAAATTTTTCCTAATTTTGTCAGCCCCTATTCGAGATTTGGGTGTTCTTTTTATATTTTTGTACTTTTCATTGTCATTTCTAATAAGACTAATAACTTCTTGTTGACTTACCACAGGCAATGAGTCTTTCTTCCAAATTCTTTCAATGCTGATAATGCTGAAAACAATTTCACTGATATCTTTTACAGAATGATCTCTCTTGTTACCCTTCCTCCACAATATATCATAAGAAATGCTTCATTAAATCAGTATACGAGTGGAACTTTGTCTCTTTCAGATGTACTGGAGTTCCAAAAACACTACAAAAAGTTTCATTTCTAGTTAAGGTCATGTTTATGTTTATGTTTTAATTTAAAGTCTGTATTAATATAAATCACGATTGATACAACTTATTGCTTCAAACTACAAATTAGAAACAAGTTGTTGAAAAAAAGGCAAGCATCAAACAAAGACAACAGTCGCAAACATGAATCATTCCACACAATAAAAGTCACATGCCTGCTTAGGTCATGATAAAATAGCTATCAGAATAGAATAAGTGTTGCCATTTAGTAGATTTTTGGAGTACAAAATTGCGATTTATGTACGAAATGCCATTTCTAGCACTGACATTTGACAATAAATATTAATATTAATTATTAAATAAGTATTACTATTAAATATTAATTAATATTAATTTACAAATCAATTAATTATTTAATTAATTATTATTTTTTGATAAAAAGGCATTAAAAACTTTAAAAAAAGGCAATACAAATATTCACTTGAGTTGTGGAACCTCAAGATGGCAACATTTTGAGCTGAAATTTGGAGAAAATTTGTTTCAGCTACTTTCACACCAAATAATGACTCAGGCAATGTGAATTTCGAGAAAAAGTTTTTTCGCTCCACCCTAATGTACATGATGAACTATATTTTTACCATCATAATATTTTATTATTTAAAATTTTTTTCAAGTTTAACAAGCTAAATTACATTCACCTACTTGGTGAAATGTTTATCTTATTTTTTTCTTAATGAAAAAATGAGTAGTATCTAATTCTAAATGTTTTCTTCACTTGGTGGCCATAAGATCTCTCAATGTTTATTTTATTCACACAATGCATGCAAATAAAACAGTTGCAGATTTCACTTACAAAGTTTTCTTAATAAAGCCTGCAATTTTTTTTTTTCTATCTGAATCACAATCAATAAGAAATTAAACTTACAGGCTTACAAAAATAGATGCGTGAATATGTGATCCTATATCTACACATAAATCTTGGTATGGTTAAAAATACTACCTAGATCTAGTTTACAAAGTTATGTAGAGATAAACTCCATATTATTTTTTATAATATGATGTTAATTTTATTTTTTTCATTTTACCTAGAGTAATACAGAACAAAACTATGTGATCCCATATTTACACATGTTTCTTTCAAAGCTTTAAAATCATTTTTAATTACATATTAAAAGTAAAGTACTATTTAGGGGTATATCATATATATATTAAGGGTTTTTATTAAATATTGCTATATTTTTATATTAATCAGGAGTAATTATAAATATATACATGATATCCCATATTCAAAATCATATCAAGCTGCACTTAAAAATCGTTTTTTATTTTATGCTCACAGTACAAATATTTAAATTCTGTATTGGTGTTAGCCAGGGATATTTATTGATAAATATCATTATTCCATATTTACAAATTCTAGCATACTCACATATAGTTTTGCTGAGAAAACTGTGATTTTTCAGCAGTGTGATGCATTATATTGCAAATATCATTTATTTACATCACCAAAGGTGAGTGATTTTACCTCAGAAATGTCCCCTGTTTTTTCTTTTTCAGTTTCAACAAATTGAATTTGAATGATGATTATTTACATGTTTTTAGCCAATGAAATTTGAAATTAGCTTCAGATTGTTGATTACCTGATTGATGTCAGAAGATACAGAGGTGCAAATATTTACTCAGATCATTATTTAGTTATTGCCAAAATCAGAGGGAGGCTTTCCAATGCAAAGAAAGAACGAGTAGAGCCATTAAAAACATTTGACTGTAAAAAGCTGAAGATCAATAAAGTAAGAAATGAGTATATTGACTGTTTGGAAAAATAATGAAGATAAACCACTGTGAATCCCTGAAGGACTATTGGATTCAAATTAAAGAAAGCATTTGCCATGCTGCGAAAGCTACTGTTGGCAATATTGATCGCAGTAAAGATAACGACTGGTTTGATAAAGAATGTGTTGAACTTACTAACAAGAATCAGGCATATAAAAAAAAAATGTTGCAAGTGTACACCAGACATACCTCTGAAGAATATAAAAGAATCAGGAAAAAGGAAAAGAGACTTCACAGAGGAAAGAAAAGAACTTTTGAGGAAGAAAATTTAAAAAACATTGAACATCTTAAAACCGTAAATGCATGTAGAGCATTCATCAGAAAATCAACCGTAGTCGCTCCGACTTTAAACCAAGCTCTAGTCTTTGTAAAAACAAACAGGGTGAAATTCTAGCCAACATACAAAATACTCTCAATAGATAGGTAGAGCATTTTCATGATCTTCTGAACTCTTACAAGACAACTATAGCTGTAACACACTGGGTATGAATGATACTAAACTGATTCCCCCTCCTGATAGAGATGAAACTGATTCAGCGATGAAAAAGCTCAAAAACAATAAATCGCCTGGGCATGATCTTATTTCTGCAGAGTTGCTTAAAGCTGGAAGTCACCAGTTTTACAAGCACCTGCACACACTAATTTTAAAAATATGAAATTCTGAAAAGCTGCCATTGGAGTGGAATATTGGCATTTTATGCCCCATCAATAAGAAGGGAGACCCAATGATTTGTTCTAATTATAGAGGTATTACTCTTCTATGCACTTGTTATAAAAGCCTTTCCAATATCCTGTGTCAGAGACAGACCATTTGTTACCAATCTAAGATTGGTAATTATCAATGTGGGTTTGAAGGAGAAAAATCCCCTATTGACCAAATTTTCTGTTTACGTCAGATTCCTGAAAAATCAATCGAATTTGATATTGACACTCATCACTTGTTTATTGACTTTAAGTCTGCATTTGATAGTGTGAGTAGGAAGCCTCTAATGGATGCAATATATGAATTTAAAATTCCAAGTAAACTGATTAGACTTATAATGTGCATCAAATGTAAAATCAAATTTTTGGGTGCCCTCTCAGAGGACCTAAGTGTTAATAATGGTATTCAACAGGGTGACTTTTATTTCGTGCCTTCTCTTCAATACTGCACTGGAAAAGGCTGTTTGAGATTCAAATATTGGCAAAATTAAATTCAAATATTCGAAATATGAAAATTTTGCTTCGATTTCCGTTGTAGTAAATCCTCAACTATGCCAATACTACATAAAGTAAAATTAGGCACAACATTGTATGTATGAAAATATATGATCACCTAAGAGTAACCGATGATAGAAATGATATTACACTTACTTTCAAGTATGATGATCATCAAAATAAGAAATTCACCTGGCATTCACTTGACAGATTGCAAATGCCAAGGAACGATTATATAGCGAAACGAAGCTCATTAACTTCATGCAGTAAACAGGAGTGGATCAAGACAGCACGTTTGCTCTATATTTTTCGTAGCGCCATCTCTTGTTCAAATATGCAACTAGTTTTCATTATAAATATAGTATAATATTAGCATTCGATCTTTATTTGGATATAGGTACTGTAAATATTCTAATAGTATATGTCTTTATTACATTTTTTCTGGGGGGAAGGGGGGGGGGCAAAATATTTAATTTTTCCAAGGAGGCCTTGATATCCATAAATTTGTAAAGCACTGCTTTAGGATAGTTCAACAAATTTTTTTATTTAGAGTGATAATATGAATACAGTTAGTTGTAATTTTAATTCTAAGCTTTAGCTTTGTGGCAAAGATTTCATTGGTCATTTCAGTTTGAAAAGGCATTTGAAAGAAAATCGTAACCCGTGTGTAATAAAAGAGATTTTGAGGTATGTGCCTTTTGGGCACATTTTTTGAAAAATGTGAAATTTATATTAAACACATGTTTTTAGTTAAAACAGGGAACTAAACTATGGATTAAACAAAAAACGCAAATTAAGATTTTAATGTAGCCCAAAATTATATATAAATTTTATAACCTCAAAATTCACCATATTTGTAGGTCAAGCTTTTCTTGGCTTCTTTAATTATTTTTGATTATCTTTTAGCTTTTAATATTTTTCTGGATGTTTTTGTAGTTGGTGGATGCATTTGTCGCCTCGATTTCCTTATTCGCTCGATGTCAATTTCCTTGTAGTTTTTTAACATTTCCGAATCAGTCTTCATTCCTAAATAATTAAAAGCAGGTATGAGACCAGTAAAACCTGAATTAAATAGTATCACTGCAATAGAAGCCCCTAATAACAATGTTTGCAGTTGAACAATTGTTCCGAGTCATGCCATGCAAACATTTTTTAGTAATTTCTGGTCACAAAGTTCTAAGCAAGATTAAAAGTAAAGAAACAGCTGTTTAAATGCAAACTCAATTAAAGTGCAAACTCATATTCTCACTCCAAATAAAAAATTTGCTGAATTATCCTAAAGCAGTGCTTTACAAATTTATGGATATCAAAGCCTCCTTGGAAAAATTAAAATATTTCGCCCCCCCCCCGAAAAAATGTAATAGAGACATATACTATTGCAGTGGCGCACCCAGGGGGGGGGCCCAGGGGGCCCTACCCCCCAAAGAAGTAGAAATATTGATTTCGCATTATAAATATTTTTATTCGTTCATCTCGCCCCCCCCCCATGCATTATAAATATTTTTATCAATTCATCTCGGACCCCCCCCCCCCCTCCCCTCAAGAAAAAATCCTGGGTGCGCCACTGTACTATTGGAATATTTGCAGTACCTATCTATATATATAAAACAGTGCCGTAACTGACTCATTCACTGACTGACATACAACGCTCAGACCAAACCGCTGGACCTAAAGGGCTGAAATTTTGCATGGCGATTCTTCTCATGGTGTAGGGGTGCACTACGAGAGATTTTTCAAAAATTCTTCTTAGATTTTTTAAAATTAAATTTTTAATACGTTTTTGTAACTTTTTTTAAGTTTGCATTTAAAATAATAATTTGAGGGTTATAAAATTTACATCACGAGAAAAATCATAAAAATTCCTTTAAAATGAAATCTTTTTCGAATCTCTACCTTGATTTTCTGATTTTTAGTGAATTTTTAAAGATTAATTTTTAGAATTTAATTTATTAAATGCCAATCACGTGATTTCTTTTTCTGGTACTTTAAATAAATTTATCGTCACGTGCATAACAACTAAATATACAAAAACAAAATTTTTTTCCTTTCTATTGCAGCAGACGATTGGATATTATCCAAAAAAAATAAATATCCCTTACGATTTTTTTGTAAATATATATATATTTTTTACATCAATTGTATACATTGATCGTCGCATTTATTATAAATATATATATATTTATTTTTTGGCATTAATTGCATACATTGACTGTTGTATTTAATTTGAATGTACTCCGTAGCGAAGCGCGGGTTTTCAGCTTGTATTCAAATAAAGATGAAATGCTATTATATTATATTTATGATGGAAACTAGTTGCATATTTGAACAAGAGATGGCGCCAAGAAAAATATACAGCAAACGTGCTGTCTTGAACCACTCCTATTTATCGCTTCGTTATTCCTTTTGCTTATTGCATTCAATTTTCAGTAATATCAGTAATTAAGTGAAAAAGTAGTGGCCTTCGCGACAAACTTTCGGAGCTTTTAGAATGGTTCACGGGTTGAAATAACATTTATCTAGATGCTAGAAAAATAAATAGGTATTCGAGTAAGTTTAATTTGCAGGTTATTATTATTATTTGTATTGTATAAAAGAATTGTGTTGTTAAGAAGTTTAATATGATTTTTTAGATATGATTTCTACATTTTACGATATTCTTTTGTGAGTGAAGCTAAATGTTAATACAATACGTATAACTATAAAACTGTTAAAAACTGTATGTTCAGCCATGGTATGTTATTTTCACGTCTGTGAAGTTGGCCCCCCGACATTGAGATATCCAAATTTTAAAAACGGCATTCGTTTGAGCGTCGTTTGAGCGTGTTTGAGCGCCAAAAATTTTCGTTTGAGCGCAATTTTTAAAAAAGTTATGAGCATTTCATTTTTTGGCGGGAAAAACACCTAGCCCCCCCCCCCCCCCGACATTGGGATATTTAAATTTTGAAAACGGCATTCGTTTGAGCGTCGTTTGAGCGTGTTTGAGCGCCAAAAATTTTCGTTTGAGCGCCATTTTTAAAAAAGTTATGAGCATTTCATTTTTTGGCGGGAAAAACACCTAGCCCCCCCGACATTGAGATATTTAAATTTTGAAAACGGCATTCGTTTGAGCGTCGTTTGAGCGTGTTTGAGCGCCAAAAATTTTCGTTTGAGCGTAATTTTTAAAAGAGTTATGAGCATTTCATTTTTTGGCGGAAAAAACACCTAGCCCTCCCCTCCCCTCACATTCAGATATTCAGAGAACGGGAAAAACAGAGCGGCATGAAATTTCGTGTCGGGGAAATGGCGAAAAAAAGGGGGGGGGGGAAATTTGGTGTCTGCGAAACGGAAGGGACACCTCCAAATATGGCGGGTCCCATGGATAAGACATTGAAAGAGGCGCCAAAATGAGGCAGAGTAAAAATACCAAATTATCAACAAATAACGATAAAATATAATAGTAACTAATAATAGCAAATAGTTTCAAACTAGTTGATATAGTTTAGGCTTCAGACAACAGTGTTTAATGCATTTATGAAATTTTTCAATACATTCAAAAATCTATTGATTCGTTCTTAATATTTCTTATACTTTAAAAAAGATGAACTTGAAAGAAAGTTTTCGTATCTCTGTCCTGTATATATTTACTTACCTTTTTCTTTTTTCCTATATATATACCTAAAACTAAATACCCGTGCTTCACAACAGAATACATTACTACCACCAATCATGTAATCGGGTTCCATTAATTTAAATTAACTTCAGTAGTAAAGTGTTGTCATTTCTTTTGAGGAGTTAACCCTATAATTTAATGACGATCCAACATTAAATAAGGGTTTTTCGATTTATATTTATTTCTTAATTTTGGGGGGCCTTATGGCCCTTCTGGATTTTTTAGCTTTCTTAGTACCTAGGGCTTTAGATGAGCCACTATGCAAAATTTCCGCTTCTTAGGTCTTGTGGTTCCAGAGATACAGTGATCAGTCAGTCCTTGTTTAATTTTGAGGGTCCCTTTTCACATACTAAAAGTGTAGATTTTTAAAAAAATATTTCTTAAATGTTATTGTTAGGGAGAGCGGAAGTGCATCCACTATACAAATTTTCAACTTCCTAGAACTCATGGTTCGAGAGATACGGTGATCAGTGAGTGAGTGGTATTTGGATTTTATATACAGGGTGTCCGGGCTAAAAGTATTTTTTATATAGAGAATGAAAAACGCTACCCAAGGACTTTTTAAATCTTCAAATTCCAATAAATACATCAAGAAAAATATAGGAGCAGTAAAATTACGGCAAGAATTCTGTCAGCTGTAAATTACTTTCAACTACGTAATGCAATTGCTTGATGCACTTCCATAATTTGAACTTTTACAACTTTCTAACACTGTAACACAATTATTGTAAATATGGTAAAAGCAAAGATTATTTTAATGAGGAAGGATATGTCAAACTGTCTGCCAGACCATAAATGTAGTGCCAGTGACGTCTAGTTAACTCTACCTTTTCTAAACACTATATAAACGCCGGTAAGTTTATCGCAATATTCTGTTGAATACATTTCTTTTCTTGTATCGACTATTTTTATTTAGCAACTGATTGCACTCACATAGTTATCTTATACAATGTTTGACCAGAAATCTTATGGTATATTTTGGATTTTAAAATTATATTTTTTCCTTCGTTACATATACATATCGAACTATTAGATTTATGAATCTAAACTATACAAATATCAAAATATTAACTTTATTTACCTAAAATATATAAATATAAAAATATTACAATTTAAGATAGAAGATGATTAATGTAAAATAAATTAGCCACTTTTGAACAAAAATGACTGACTATCAGCAGTGCTGAAATGCATCAATTTACAAAATTCCTCATAACCAATTCTGAATATATATACATAAATAAATTGCTTAAAACACAAAAACAATAATCGTAACCATCTCTACTTTATAAACACATTATGAAAGTGCTATACGCACATAAATGATTAGAAAAATAAAACTGTGATTGCCGTGACACTCAAAATATGTATTTACAAAAATTAAGTATAAAACTTGATGCACACTTGAATACTACAATAAAATATAACTGCATTAAGAATCCCAATTTCAGAATTATAATATACAGTAAATAAAATGTTTTGTTTCTCGTATAGAACGGAGCAAAAGATTAACATTATAATAGAATTATTAAGAGTTTGCATAAGTTGCATATCATGAATTATCGTAAAAAGTTAAATATGGTAATTACAGTGGCGTAGCGAGCATAACTGGCGCCCGGAGCACATTACCTTTTTGGCGCCCCTCGTGGTCTTGGGGACCAAAGGGTCCAATGGTCTTAGGTTGCATTTGGCGCCCGGGGCATGATAGACCACCTTGCCCCCCTCTCGCTACGCCACTGGGTAATTAAAATATTCCACATTGAAGTCAGGTAATTAAAAACAAATGGTTCCAATAGTTAGTTGATCGTTAAAACGTTTCCAATTTTAAGATTATGTTGACAGCAAATATAGCTCAAACACGCTCAAACGAATGCCGTTCTCAAAATTTGAATATCTCTTAGGCCCTAGGTACTAAGAAAGCTAAAAAATCCAGAAGGGTCATAAGGCCCCCAAAATTAAGAAATAAATATAAATCTAAAAACCTTTATTTAATGTTGGATCGTCATTAAATTATAGGGTTAACTCCTCAAAAGAAATGATAACACTTTACTACTGAAGTTAATTTAAATTAATGGAACCCGATTACATGATTGGTGGTAGTAATGTATTCTGTTGTGAAGCACGGGTATTTAGTTTTAGGTATATATATAGGGAAAAAGAAAAAGGTAAGTAAATATATACAGGACAGAGATACGAAAACTTTCTTTCAAGTTCATCTTTTTTTAAAGTATAAGAAATATTAAGAACGAATCAATGGATTTTTGAATGTATTGAAAAATTTCATAAATGCATTAAACACTGTTGTCTGAGGCCTAAACTATATCAACTAGTTTGAAACTA
Source organism: Dolomedes plantarius (assembly GCA_907164885.2). NCBI lineage: Eukaryota > Metazoa > Arthropoda > Arachnida > Araneae > Dolomedidae > Dolomedes > Dolomedes plantarius. Next base: position 109,737,377 of record OU015499.1, read on the forward strand.
TTTGCTATTATTAGTTACTATTATATTTTATCGCTATTTGTTGATAATTTGGTATTTTTACTCTGCCTCATTTTGGCGCCTCTTTCAATGTCTTATCCATGGGACCCGCCATATTTGGAGGTGTCCCTTCCGTTTCGCAGACACCTAATTTCCCCCCCCCCTTTTTTCGCCATTTCCCCGACACGAAATTTCATGCCGCTCTGTTTTTCCCGTTCTCTGAATATCTCAATGTGAGGGGAGGGGAGGGCTAGGTGTTTTTCCCGCCCAAAAATGAAATGCTCATAACTCTTTTAAAAATGGCGCTCAAACGAAAATTTTTGGCGCTCAAACACGCTCAAACGACGCTCAAACGAATGCCGTTTTCAAAATTTAAATATCTCAATGTCGGGGGGGGGGGCTAGGTGTTTTTCCCGCCAAAAAATGAAATGCTCATAACTTTTTTAAAAATTGCGCTCAAACGAAAATTTTTGGCGCTCAAACGACGCTCAAACGAATGCCGTTTTCAAAATTTGGATATCTCAATGTCGGGGGGCCAACTTCACAGACGTGTTATTTTCAGCAGATTAGCAGACTATTACTTTCTGGTCGATGTTGACGTGCTCTTAAAAATATACGCTCGACGATTTCTAGAGATTGCGAAAAGCTGCCAATCTGATTTCCCTGATAATTTTATTTACCATTTTTATCCGAGATTTATTAACAAGTCAGACATAACGTGTTCGGCAACTTTGCTGGTTGTGAGTTATACAAATGTTTTTGAACTGTTGATAATTGCGGTAAAAGATAAGATTATTTGAAAAAATAGAAGAATTATATTTTTCTAATGAAATCTTAAACACTATAAAATACACACGTAAATACTTCCAAGTCAGTCACATGATAATACAAAAATTGTAAAAAAATAAATAAAGTACATAAAATTTAAAAGTTTGTAACAAGATAATATCAATGTGCATAGAAGAATGAAAAAAAATAATATTCTGACGATAGTATTACAGGTGAATTTTTAGAATGGAAATTTAAAATGTTTCTAAAGAATAATCAATTTATAAAACTAAAAAAAAATTAGAATATTTTGGGAAAGGTTACAAAAATAACTGAACACAAAAATTTTGGCAGGGGACTACTCTAGATTTGTGTGTACGGCCGCCATCTTGGATATTTTTTGCGCCAACTTTGGTGATTTTACCGTGTTTTGAGGAGTAGAAAAATTCTCGCCAATGTGTTTTAAGCGGTGTTTTCAAAATGCTGGACATAGAATTTTTTTTAGCTTTTTTAATAAAAACCACCTGTTTAAATTATGATACTTAGAAAAATTTTTGAAAAATCATTTAAACGTTGGACTTAGGTTTATTTTTGGGTTTTTAATAAAAACCACTTTTTTAAATTATGAAACTTGGAAATTTTTTTGAAAAAAATCATTCTCAAATATTGGAAAGTTTTGTTTTTCTTTTAGCTTTTTTTATAAAAACCACCTTTTTAAATTATGAAACTTAGAAATATTTTTGAAAAATCATTTAATTGTTAGACTTAGATTTTATTTTTTATTTTTTGTATTTTTAATAAAAACTACCTTTTCAAATCATGAAACTTAGAAAATTTTTTGAAAAAAGCATTCGAATATTGAAGTTTTTTTTCCACACCATCCAAGAGGTAAAACTTCCAAGGTCAGTTAAGATTAAGGAAGCTCTGCCAAATTTGCAAATATAACTTAATAAACACTTAGTGACTGCCTCCGTGGTAATTTTGACAAGAGGAAAAAGCTCTAAATGCCTCGAAAAAAGATCAATGATAGTCAAAACATAGGCATTATTTTTAAAAGGACCAAGAATATCAATAGAAACAGCCTCATTATAGGTACAGTAGGAATGGGTTTTGCCTGAAAAGGTGCTGATACAATGGTGTGAGGCTTATTAACAGAACAAAGGTGTCATGACTTTACAAAATTTACTGTATCAACATACATGCCTTGCCAAAAATAATGAGATTTTAGAAAATCATATGTCTTGTCGATGCCAAAATGAGAGACATGACAAATTTTAAGAACCTTATATTTTAAAGAATGGGGAATAACAGTAATATGAGAAGTAGTATTAATTTTAGATTTATCCCAGCATAATAATTTAGAAGCATCATGAATATAAAAATCGGTGAATTTTGAAGACTTCGCAGAGTGGGGTTGATTTAGATAATTAATAATGTTGATCAATTTTGAATCCCTACTCTGTTCTGCCAAAAATGTGGATATGGAAATATCAAGAGGAGGGTCATTAGTGATGGGAATAGCTGGAGAATTTTGAATATGGTCAGTAGTTATAGCATTTACAGAAGTTATAGGGAGGACATCCTCACTATTAATAATTTCAGGATTAGTGGCTAAATTTTGAGAAGGAGGGTCACAGGTGAGGCGAGAAAAATAATCTGCCAAAACATTAACTTTACCAGGAATATGTTCATAAATGATGGAATATTCACTCATTTCGAGTAACCATCTAGTTACAATATCAGTAGGAGAAGTTGTATGCTTATAGTTGATGAGAGGTTTGCTATCAGTTAACACACTAAAAGTTCTATTGTAAAAATAATATTTAAATGCAATGATAGATTTGTAAAGTGCGAACAGTTCTTTTATGAGGGTTAAATAATTTTTCTGACCTTGTTTAAGTGACTTACTAAAATATGATGTAGGTAATCAGTGGCACACCCAGGATTTTTTCTTCGGGGGGGGGGGGGCGAGATGAATGGAAAAAAATATTTATAATGCATGGGGGGGGGGGGCGTGATGAACGAAAAAAATATTTATAATACAAAATCAATATTTCTACTTCTTTGGGGGGGGGGGGGGGGCAGGGCTCCCCTGGGTGTGCCACTGTAGGTAATAATTTATCATCAAACTTCTGCATCAAAATGCCAATAATAGCCATATTTGATGCATCAGTGTTTAAATAAAAATCCTGATCCCACATGGGTAGTTTGGTTTAGAAAAGAATTGTAAGGTATACACAAGATTCGATTCACAAGAATCGAACTTTTGAGTGAATTAAAGAAGCTGCTTCAGATATGCTAATTTTGGCATACGCGCTTAGTATAAATACCACGCAGCGTCATTAATGAAGAAGGGAGTTGTTGTTAAGGTTGAAAAGGTGTTATCCTGCGCTAGTGCTTTACGGGCCAGAAGTTTACGTGGAAGTACTGCTGGTTTGACTTACTGTTCGTGAGTATAAAAATATATTGTCCTTAAAAGCTGTATTTACATTCCGTACAAGTAGTACGCATGCTTATTGCTGTAAAAGCCAATTATATGTGCAGCGAATTCAATAAACATTATTTCATGTATAAACTGTGTTTGTATATAATTCAAATAGAGTGCCACTTCAAATTATATACACCCAAGTCTGGGTAGAAGTGAGCATAGATTCTCTATACTGGCGCCCGAAAAATATATATACCCTGGTAGTTAGCGTTACATTTGTAACGAACAACATAATTGAAATTAAAAACTGTGTACTGTGTACGTATATTGATAAAATTGTTGCAAGTACTTATATACTATTTAAAAAATGAGTGTTGTAGAACAAAATCCTGCTGGAAATTTTCCTCGGGTAATTATGGTTCAGCAAATTGCGCCATTCGAAGCCACCTTCAATGGCGGCCCCTCAAGCCAATTCCTAAAGAAAATTGAGCATTACTTTCAGCAACAATGCACCCCAGAGGGGGATAAACTTAAAATTGCTCTAGCCGCTTTAAGAGGTAGTGCATATCAGTGGTACACGTGTATGCAAAGCAGTAATCTGATTTTTGACTATTCGTCATTCAAGCAACAGTTTCTTAGCGTTTTTCCAAAGACCTTTAATCAAAGTGAAATTGAAGCGGAAATTTATTCGCTAAGGCAACGTGAAGGTCAGTCTGCATTAGATTTTGCTATGGAAAAGATTTCCAAGTGTGAGGAATATTTAGAGGGAATAACGGAAGCGGTAATCTTAAAAATAGTTATCCAACGTTTGAAGCCAAGTGTTCAAGATTTTTTAGATAATCAAACAATTACAAGCAAGGTTACCCTCCTTCAAGCTTTAGCTAAATATGACAATAGACATTTCTTCGCTACCCCTCACCGTCATTCAGGTACGAGAAGTTTTATACAACCGCGCCAAAATTTTTCGCGAGTTTCAAACCAGCAGCGTAAGCAGTACCGCAGGCAAAATAATAGAAGCGCACGGCGTTATAATGAAATTAGTGCACTTAAAGAAAATATGCAGGCACCTTACTTGCACTGGCAAGTTGATTCACATGATATGGTTCAACCTGTTGAAACTGTTTGGTCAAATGTATTATTTTGTCCGAGCAGTAATCATTATTTTGAGAATAGTGAAAGTCGGGGTATTTTTGTGGCTTATAAAGAAAGTGAGTCTAGCTGGAATGATGAGGTAATTCCAGTACAAATTTCTGAAAATAGTGCCGATACTAATGCTAGTGGTTTAGAAAATAAATCATCTGACACTTCTATTAATGCTATACCTGATATTTTAGATGATATTCACACATCTGTTAATGAAGGAAATTTAGTAGATGACGAAGTATGCGTTACGGAAGTTAGTGAATACTTATTAGTTGACGACAATAAAAATTCTTTAAACGATAGTAGGAACTCGCTAGGTAATGATATTATTTCAAGTTTCCATCCGAATGAGGATGCTGTAGGCCAGGTTGATAATATGGTTTTAAATAAAGTACATGAAAACCAGACTGAGAATCAGGATGAAAAGTTGACACAGAGTTATACTGTAGGTAGTTTAGCTGATGCTTCGGAAGTTATAGAGAAAGTTTGCAATAAAACGCACGAGTACGAAAAGCTTAATCTTCCTAAAACTGAAGCAGTGTTAAAGAATTTAAATGATAACGATTCTGATGTCGCAAGTTTCAAAGAAACTTTTTCGTCAAAAGAGGATAAAACTAAAGTTAAGGGGGATAAAAAACGTGGAAAAGAGCCTTCAGGTTCCAGCATTAAAACTGCTAATACTGAAGTAATTAAGGCGGTAAACAAGAAGTCGTATAAGCACAAATACGAAAAACAGAGTCAGGTTGTTGAAAAACATGACACAAGCAGCGAGATAAAGCCAGTTACTAAACACGTTGGTGCGGCGTATAAGTTTCAAAAAATAGAATCTGCATTAAAATCTAATGTCTATACTCTAAAAGGTACGGAGAAAAGTAAAGTGTGCACTACAAAACCTCCATCTAAGGATGAACGTGGCACACATAAGGTACACAAGGTTATAAAAAGGAAGAATGACAATTTTAAAGCTCCTTTGCATAAGCACAGGGAACGCAAGATATCAGCCGCCCAGCAAGGTTGGCCTCCTCCCAAGAGACCTCCTGTCCATCGTCAAGCCGGACCAGCGCCTCAGGACCTACGACCTGCTGCACGAAGGATGACCACACGGTCAACGAACCCCTTTACTAGGACTGCGACCATCAAGAGAGGTTCCACGGATTGGACAAACTGGTGCAGTGAAGTTGCTGCATTCATGAGGAACAAGTCTTGTATCAACTTTCTTATTCTAACTCCCACCCTTTAATAAAATCGAACCAAATTGGTTTGAAGTTCCCCAGTGTATATACTGTGTAAACATTTTGAGGGGAAGTGGTGAGGCACTGAAAAAAAACGGTATACTGTTGTTTTATAAATTTTTGGAAGGGGACATGTAGTGAAAAAAAAATACATACTAACTACAGATAACAAACAACTAACATACTAACTTCACAAATCATAACACATGTACATTATAAATTGGGGGAGAGCAGATACAGTCAAGAAATGTCATGCTGTGCAATTGTGTTGTCACTTTTAATTAAAATAGATATTTTAGGGCGCAGTTGGCCAGCCCAGTATCCGCAACTCTGCAAATCCACTGTGTAATGGTGTCACCTGGACCCTTCGGGGTTAGTTTTGTAAAATGGTAGTGGCGTTTTTCCCCCACACAACGTGTGGAAGGTTTTTTGGCTTTGCCACCCATTATGTAAAAAGTCAGACCAGCACGCGTTTTCAATTAGTTAACTGAAGCCGTTCAGACCTCAGTTACCTAATTTTTTTTTTCGAGGGAGGCCAGTGTAAGGTATACACAAGATTCGATTCACAAGAATCGAACTTTTGAGTGAATTAAAGAAGCTGCTTCAGATATGCTAATTTTGGCATACGCGCTTAGTATAAATACCACGCAGCGTCATTAATGAAGAAGGGAGTTGTTGTTAAGGTTGAAAAGGTGTTATCCTGCGCTAGTGCTTTACGGGCCAGAAGTTTACGTGGAAGTACTGCTGGTTTGACTTACTGTTCGTGAGTATAAAAATATATTGTCCTTAAAAGCTGTATTTACATTCCGTACAAGTAGTACGCATGCTTATTGCTGTAAAAGCCAATTATATGTGCAGCGAATTCAATAAACATTATTTCATGTATAAACTGTGTTTGTATATAATTCAAATAGAGTGCCACTTCAAATTATATACACCCAAGTCTGGGTAGAAGTGAGCATAGATTCTCTATAGAATATTGACTGAAGGTTATTAAAACACTCTTGAAGATATGGAGACCAAATACATTTAACTTTAGGTGAAGTGATGTCAATTAAAGGTTGAGTAAGGCTACGGCCACACGAGCGATTTTCCCCTCACAACCGCAACGGGAAAACAAGCACCAAAATATAGATAAGCTTCTGTAACATAGGGGTGGCCAAACGCAGCTGTTTTTTTCGCTAGCGAGGGAGTTATCTGTCGCGGTCTCAAGGTTGCCCGCTGGAGGATAGAACGAGACCTATTTTTCTAGCGGTTTGTGTAGATTTTCAAGCTGAGGGGAAAAAACCCAGCGGGAAAAAATGTCACATGCACGTGTGGCTGGCTGGTGTAGATTTTCAAGCTCGGGGAAAAGCCGTAGCTGGAAAAATAGCTCTTGTGGCCGTAGCCTAAGAGCAGCAAAATTCAGTTCAATCAACTCGATTTCATTGGTTAGAAGGGGTTACCAGCGGAGGTACCAGAACGCAATAATTATCGCCAAGCGAAACGCGCCAAACTTTGGCGGAAAAATCCAAGATGGCGGCCGTGCACACAAATATAGAGTATTCCTTTTCTCAGTAGAAGTCAATCATTTACTAGAAGATTTTTCTTTCCTTAACAGTCATTTTCATAACTTTGCATTTCATGTTGAACAGACAGTGAGTAAGTTTCTTACTCACTGTCTGTTTTATTAACAGTTGCGAATAAACTTGTTTTAAATATAATTTTTAGAAATCTGATAAATAGAAAATTTGAACATTTTGTTTAAATTCTTTATTTTAACATTTAAAAATTTGGAAATTTCTACATTAACTTAATATATATGAAGGCAACAGAGTATAACAGTTAATTACTTTGCACTGAAAAATTTGACATCTGAATTCTCGTCATTCATGCCTTTGATCAGGACCAACCTAGGTCACTGTGGGGCCCACTTGTAGAAATTTTGACATGGTCCTTCAAAATTCTTATATACATTAAATGGTAAATATCTAATGTGAAGCATAAAAGAAAAATTAGGAAGATGGTCATATATCCCTTTTTTTAAGTATATTTATAAGAAAAGAAAAACTAAAAAGTAGCTAAACTTTATATAATTTATTCAGAGAACAAAATTATATACAATCAAATTTTGCTGAACTTTTAATCTGCAAGATCATTTATAAATGGAGGAAATTTCAATTTCCTTGTTTGTACATGCTCTATAGACAGTAGTGCAAGGTTATTGTGTCTCTCCTGGGATATTGTTGACCTCAGGTATGTTTTAGTTAATTTTACTCTAAAAAAGCTTTTTCCCAATGCTACAGTTACATGAATTGTTAAAAATATATTTGAAGATAGAAATGCATTTTAAAAGACAGTAGTTGTCATTTGTAGCTATTATTGAATTTTTATAGGGTTTCTGAAACAATAGGTTTTAATACTTCCATTTCTTTGACCAGCATGTAGCCATGTATGTCTACATCTATTATATACTATGTTTCATCATTTTTCCGAATCATTTTTACATGTCATGTCAGTTTTCAATCCTGATGCATGATTTTGAAGTTTGTTCTGTAGAATCACCTTTTACCCTCGAATAGTACAGTGGTTTGAGACGAAATAGATGGTACGGTCGGGTTGGATCCGACCTAATCTCTTTTTTGATGAGATTTTTGGTAGAAATAAGTACACTTTAAGAATTTTTTTTTTGTATGGTAACATTTATTGATAATATTATACATGAAATAAAAACCTTTTTGTAGAAAAAAGCCTTGGTTTAGTTTGGTTTGGAGCGCTATGGTCAATTTTTGCTACACGAGGGCTAATTAGACCGGGACCTATTGCTTAAAGCCAATGTAGAAAAAAAGGACCAACGAATTGTAATTTTGCTAAACAAAGAAAATCTCTCTGGCATTTACATAAAATGTTGTATATATTAGGTCTAATATGTAATTTTGTAATGTACCTAATTTTAGAAGTTAGTGAAACCAAATTTCCAAGAACAAAAATGGAAAAAGTAATATATACTGACATTTTTGGCCTTCAATATCGAAATTAAAAAAAAATTTAAAAATCTAAGAAAAAAATTACTAGTGATCATGAATAACGTTTTTCAAAAAACACTCACATTTACTGCAAACATATAACTGCAAATGCTCCAACACCTGTAGCAAGACTGGCTGGTAGGGTTCCTTGTACACTCGATCTAGTACAGGAGGGGGAAGACACACCCTTGGGTCAGATCTGACCCCTACTGTATCCTTCAAGGGTTAATAAACTTGTCTAGCTTTGTACAGTATATGTTAAAGCAATACACATCAAACCTTTCTTTTCAGTTTTCTACTTATTGGTTCATTCGCATACACGTAGTTAAATATCCTTTTTCATTTTCGTAAATGTGTTTCCAGAAATTCTAGAGTGACTTCTGAATAAGTCACAAGCTTTGTAGCTTGGACTAAATCTTGTTCAAACCACAGTCACTATATTTACTATATTTTATCAGGCATTCTAGAAGGTTTCTAAATGATCACAGTACTTCCTTTCAGACATATTTTTAATTTTTTTTATGTGGGGCTCTGTACTAGCACAGGGCGTAATTGTATTCAATAAGTCCAATCGGATTAAAACCAGCCCTGCCTTTGATAATTAATTCTTTACATAATTTCTGTCCTTGTATGCATAGTGTTCCTAAGGCTGTCTTATCATAATTTCTATCATTTTAATTCTGTGGTGAAGTGCGGTAAGTTTAGTTTCACAGACTTTTTAAAATTTTATAAAGAGAACACTTGACTAGTAGCCAAAATATGTGGTCTTAATTTAGACATGCAAATCTACTCAGGGCAGAAAAATTGTGGGTATTTAGGATCATTCACATTGTATCTTATCTCATTGAATCATCATATGTTAAGTCCAGTTTCAGTAGATATTTAGCCTCTATCAAACCATTCAAATATTAAAAAGAGTTTTTCAGAAACTTTAAAAAATTGCAGGCCTCTTTTCACAAGATAATCTCTATAGTAGTCTTCTATTTCAACTTATGGTTTTAATTGCTCTAAACTTGCTACAAGAATAAACAACTTTTTAGCCTGAAAAAATTAAATGACCTAGTCTCCACATTTCTTTGTACTCTGAATACAATGATTTCTGATTCACCAAGTCTGTTGTTAAGAAATATGTCAGAAGTACAATGTTCATACTGTTGTAGTGAGATTTCACTCCAAAATGCCAATTTGGCATATTCTCCCTTCGATTCTTCAGTTTGTTCTGTACAGAAGCTATATAATGCAGGTGTGCAAGATGCTTGACATGCATAGCAGTCCAAATGCTGGTGCCAGGAAAGCACCCAATTATTTTAGGTTTTTATTAGATTTCTATTTTTAAATTTTATCAAATATTATAAATCTTCTCTCATTGCACACTAATATGTGAGAATTATTTCTCACTTTAGTTCTGTCAGAATAAATATACATGACAGAAGGCTTCCAAGATGTAAAAAACTTACGAAAAAATTAATATTAATAATAAGTAATCTTTTGTCAGAAAGTCAGATAATTCCAAATTATCCAGTACCTCCTTGAAAATCAAACATGTCCTGAGCATTGTAATTAAAAATGGTCAGGAGGTGATATTTGTATTCAAAAGTATATATGCAGTTGTGTTAACAATTTAATTAATACAAATTTATTTTAGCATATTCATGATGTTGTGTGGCATTTTCTTGCACCTCATTTTTCCATTTATATCCCCTGATGTACTTCTATGTGATGATTTTGTTGATACTTTAAAGCGTCTCTGAATTTAATCAAAATCTTTGTTGATAAGTTTGTAGATAAAGTTAATGAAATTTAAATAAAATTGCTTTAAATTCTCTGATGGAATACATGAACCAGTAATATATGAGCCGTTCACTGCACAACTCCACTTTTTGAAGTATCCTAAATTTAAGTGTAAAAGCGCTTGGTTCAGTCATAGCTGTTTATATTTATAAGAAATTTCCCAAATAATAAAGTTTAACTCCATTAAACAACAAAATTTTTTTGTCCATTGAATAATAAATAATTTATTTCAGAAGCCATTTTGATTAACTCTGTGCTCTAATGTAAATCGTTGCAATAATTCAACTCAAATTCAGTAGCAGGTTCTGAATGATAATGGTAAATTGTTTACTGTCGTTTTATCAGAATTAAAGTAAAACAATTTAGTCAGTCACAGTCTAGTTGCTGCAGAATCAAGTAAAAATTCAAAACATTTGTTCACCAGATGATTGATATACAAAACATGTAAAAAGAAAGCGCCATTTAATGTAATCCAAATGACTCACCAAGATTTTTTTTCTCAACAAACCTTTAGAAAATTTAGAGTTTAACAGAAAAGTAACTGTTACAAGGTTTCCAGAAAATTGGCTTCAAATGCACTGGATAAAGTTAAAAAGATCCAAACCCCATCTCATACAATTCAAATGCGACTATAGTGGAGATTCATAATTGAATGCCTTTAATATAAGTAAATCTGTTGCAGGTAGACCACAAAGTTTGAAAAATGTTTCTCAGCCTTTATTATATAAAAGAAATTTGCCATAGAATTTATTTTGAAAGTAATAATTACTCATTTGGTAGGGAATACCTTTTTCTTTTCTTTACCTTTGCTCGAAATAAAGACAATAAATGTTTTGCCAGTATCCTCACATGAGCTTATGTGTACAAAATAGATAAAAATTACTTTTTCTTATTCCTGTCAGGTGTCTGACTTCTAAGGATTTAAATTTATTATTTTATATAATATGTGTGAAATTTCTTTTATTTGGAAGGAGGTGGGCCAGTTTTTGGGAAGTAATTTATGGAAAGACCATAAAATGTGTGTATATGAACAAAAGAGTTTATATTTCCTCATGGAGGTAATTTCACATGATTGTACATTTTGTTTTTAATTTACTTACTGTTTTAGGAATATAATTTGTATGGCTATTCTATGCATATGTTTCTTTAATCACTGTTTTATTAAACATTGTATATCACTTTTACAGTTTCTCTCACTGCATATATTTATGACTGAAGAATAAAATATTTCATACTCTATCATAAAAAAACTATTTAAATTGACCATTGCTCTTCTATCTCATTGTTTATGAAGAGAAAGGTGTGATTTTTCTCTAAACAAGAAGTGGTGTAATAGGTATCGCTTAATCTTCATTTGATTTCCTGTAGCACTGAATTGTATTGTGTAGACTTCTGACCAAAAGAATTCCAGTCTATGTGGACATCTTGAAATCATATGACTAGAAACGAAAAACGAAAAATATTTCGAGATTACTTTATCCTGTAAGAACAGAATGGTTTTCTAGTATTCTCTGATTCACACAATCGTTTTATTTACTTTGTTATCCAATATAACTCAAGATAATCAGAATGCAATTCGAATTATTCTTAATTTATCTATTTTAATTTTTATAATCTTAACTTTAAAGTTTTCTAGATTTATAGAAAAACTCTAATTATTATCAACATCAAGTTTTGAAGAGTGTTTTGAAAGATAATATAAGTTAATTCACACTTTTGGTCCCAGTGTACATTTTTATAGGAATGCCTATTTATGGAAAGGAATTTTACAATTTTATTTTGAAAGTAAAAATAACTCGTTCGCTAGTCAATATCCTGAAATAGGCCCTTTATTTCTAGTACATTTATTATATAGCAGTCCCCTTTGTGCTTACATAGCTCTGTGAGTGGATGTATGCAAATCGGAAAAGGGTTTGCGGTTCTCATCACTCAATCTTAAAGAATATCATAAATCGCTAGCATTTTTGTTTAGTCCCAGTAAAAATTCAAATTGACTTTGTTGAGTGCCGTTTGGCCCAACGTCTACTGTGAAATACAATAGAATTTAGAGACATTTTCCCATGGAAATGCATAAAGGAGCATTTATAAGAATAAACTGTAATTTAGAAGCTTTCTTAACCTTGAATATCCATCCCGCAAAGTAGAGAAAATTAAAAAAATTAATGACAAATGAGAATGACGTGCCAAAATCAGGGTATATAAAATTGTTCGCAAAGTTTCGTAGAAATACAAAAATGAAAAAACATTTTTTTAGAATAATTGAACTTTAATAAGAAACCTTATATAAATTTAAACACTCCACCCCATTCCCCAAAAATAAAAAAATTAAAGATTGATAGTAAAATATGAGTAAATAGAATATACCAATATTTTTTCATTTAGAAATATTAAGAAATACCAGTGTTTTTTTTTTCAAAAATTTCTTTAATTATACAGTGGAACTCGGTTAATACGAAATGCTAGGATCACGGGAAAATGCTCGTTTTAACCGTTACTCGTATAAACCGCGAAAAAAAAAATAATATGGGATCAACTAATCGGTTTAAAAAAGATGATTAAAAATAAAAACAATTTTCTACATGTTAAGGTTAAGTAATAAGACGGGGGCTGCCTTAAGTGGATTGCAGATCTGTACTGAATATCAGGCGGCCAGGTCCATACTAATACGCGGTCGAAGTGTGACGTCACGTCCGCCATTAGGGCACCTCCGCAATGGCGGCCTATGTTATTCTCCCATAGGACGGAAAACAAATATTAATATCTCTTAAACTAATGAATATTATCTCCCTGCACGTCCTGAAATCGATGAAGGAGCCAAAAATACCCAACCTCAAAAATTGAGGAATGTGATTTCGTACAGGAATAAGAGCAAATGGTGTTTTAAAATGTCATTTCGGTAAGCCTATCGATGTGAAACATAGGCTTAGATGAAGTGATACTTTTGAACTTTTTTATTTAGTGTTTGTGAATAGTTTTATATGTTGTTTCTGTCTATGTGGATATTCTAACATAATCTAAGATGAATTGGTAAGTAGATTTTATTCCCAGTAACACTGATTTATCCCTAGTGCCATTGTGTTTACAATTTGAATGTGTCGCTGATGGTAACGGTATTAAAATGTCACTTTCGATAAACATTATTACTGTAAAACTACGTATGTACCTTATTGTTCATTCGATTTTCCTCAAATATTTGTATGGTAACATTCTTAAAGCACTATAATCCACTTTGCAGTATGAAAGGGTTCTTGAAGTTGATATATTGGCTAGTAAAGTATACTGTATTGTTTTTTTTTATGTGTGAGATGTATACTTTTATTAATTTCTTTACATGTGTACTTGATTCCCTTCCCTTAAAACTGAATGGGTGTCTGAGTAGGATAGATTTAAGTCAATCTATTCTATGTCAGATTTCTTTTCAGTTAAATCCATGAAACTATAAGATTACTGACAGACTTTATGGCTAAATATTTTTTCAGCCATTGATTTCATGCATCTTTTTTGTTACTGGCTGGGTTTTATGATGGGATTGTTTGATTTAATATTATCAACCGTAGTTTAATGCAGCACTCTTAAAGTATGAAGCATGAAATAATTGATTTGTTTTGCATTGTTCTTATATCATACAGTTGGGAAGTGAAAGTGATAATCTTCAAATTCTTTATTTAATGTTTATCAACAGCTTTTTTTTAAATTTTGTATCTGTTTATGTGAATAATGTAACATTCAGTAAGTAGATGTTTTCTCCAATAATATGCCTATTAAAGCTTTTTTTGTTATTGTTTTCCATTATAAATATTGAAAAGTAGTGTTTGGTAACATTGTTTCAGCTATGTATTCTTTATAACTACTTATGCTTCATAAACAATAACTTTACATTAGCAGACAAAAAAAAAATAAACTGATTGCTGCAACATTCTCATTTATTTTTTTTTAAATGAAGTAGTGTTTATTTTTAACGTTTCGTAATTTGTTTCAACTGTAACATTTTTTGTTCAAATTCATAGTCATGTTTTTCTTCTTTATTTCATTAATTTTTACAAGACACTTCATCATGATATGCTGGTTTGAAATTTTCACCTTTTTTAACAATCAAAAAAGTTTCATAGACAGAGGAGAAAAAGCTCTGGCTAGTGATATTCAGTTGTTTGATAACAATCCTGGAAACAGCTTGATTTTATCTAAAGTTCAATCCTCTATGAGAGACAGATATATAATGTGACAGTAAGTTGTACATGTTGTAACATTTTGTTTCTTTAATATTTATATTTTATGGTAGTAATTAAGATAATTGTTTTTCCTTTTCATATTAAATTATATTAATTTCTGATGTTAATTTATATGTATACCTTTTTGCCAAATATAGACCTATGAGAGAGATTATAACCAGTACATTTTGTTTTGTCTCGTTATTATTTTTAAATTGTTTTTTCATTTCTGTTGTTAATGTATATATATTTTTTTGTATTTTTAATAAAAATTCTATAATGGGATTTCTGTGTTCTTTCTTTCACACTATGAATGGAATGTGATATAAGTTCTGTAAAACTTGACTTTCCGTATTTTGAGTAACATTTTAAATAAAGTGACCAAAATGAAGAGATTTCAAAACATAACTCAGAATTTATGTGTAACCTTCAAATGCAAATAAATGGTTAAAGCATAGTTATTATTAAAATACATGTAATGGAAACTGTAAACTTTTTATCTAAAAAAACTCACCAAAGGGATTAAACAAAAACATGTTAAGATATAAACAAAAAAATTTTATTTTTTCATCAATGGATTTTACAAATTTACCAAAGTGGCACAAACTTGAAAACTTACTGAAGCGTATTGATTAAAATAATATGGGATGTTATCAAGAATTTGAAAACTTTTTATTCTTTGTATAGCTCGTTCAACATGAACATGTATATGTTTTAATTTAGTGGTAAATTTATCCTCACTTTCTGTGAATTGTGGATTCATTAAGAATGGGGGAATATTTACTGATACACCTTGAGGCAATAGGTCAAGTATTAAAAAACCTTTATCTGTTAATATTAGATCTCCAGGATTCCACAATTTTATTAAACCACATTCCTTGAAAATGGTTTTATCAGAAGTAGATCCTGGCCACAATTTACTAATGAAACAAATTGCACCATTCGGAGCTAGGCTATCAGTCCTTTTAAAGTTTGCCTTTTCTTATACTGTGAAAAAGTTCACCTCTGAGCCTTTGCAGAGATTTTCAATAAATATTTCTGTCATGTTTATTAAAAAGTAGCAATTAGGGAAGTCAGGGTTGTTTATTGAATGTTGAATTTTATTATTGACATTAGCACTAAACTGTCATTCTCACTGATTTGAGAAATTGAAATTTCACATTTTTTGCTGCCAACAATAACTGCAGCTCTTTATTTTTTTCCTTTAGTTGGTCTATCTCTGCTTTTACCATCCACTCTACTTTTATCTTTCACACCTTCAATGTTCTTCATCACAGCACACTGTTTTCTAAAGGAATAATACTAAGAATATTAAATAACAGCATAAATGAACATTAAGAAAACTCATAATAAATTTATTGTTAAAAACGTGCATTTGATTTGTGAAAAGCTAAGTACAACAAATAGAAGTTTTAATTATTTATGAGATTAATATATTATCTATAATACTACTACATAACATAAACAATAAAATTACTTGTAATTTGGATCAGATGCGTTATCCTCCTTCTCTCATGTTTAATTTCAATGTATAAAATGACTATGTCCTCAGTTCTGAGAATCAAGTACATTTAGCACTTATTGTAAAGAAAACATGTGAAATTAAAAAGCTGTTATTAAAAACACATTTACTTCTTTCCTTTATGAGCAGGAAGTTTAATTTGTTGCACTTTATTACTGTCAAAAATTGTTGGATTATTTCTTTTATCCCCTCCTTTAAAATGGTAGCTATATAATCTGGAATCTCTACCAGGTTTTCTGTCACTATGCCTGAAAAATACCAAGATCAATAAACTTTAAAACATTTGCATGTTTTATTTATTACATATACATTTAAAATTATAATTATTCGGTTTCCCTCGTATCACTGAATTGAAGCTCACTAATTTTATGAATCTAACCTACATGTTCGCTCCATATATATTTTCATACAAAAAAATCTATTATTATTTGGTTTGCAGACAATTTGACAAACAATAACTATAAAATTTAAGACAAAGAAACTATTGTAGATTTCTGTTTATAATAGAAGTCCTGAAAAATTTTCTAAATAAAAAAAAATTTCATCCTAAATTAAGAATTTTTTAAAGCTTAAATACAACAAAAATTCAGTATGTATCATCTAAAACATTTAAAAAAATTAAATAGCTATTGAATACCATAGATTTACTATAACATGGAGACCAAGAAATGTGAAATTAACATATGTGGAAAAATGTACTCATAAATTAAAAATGAGAATATTAAAACTTCTATTTTCAAACTTACTTTGCCATTCAGGTCCAAAGAGCGTGCTTTACATCCTTTGGAAAGCGGTAGACGGAACAATGATTTTAACCATTTTATACTTGCAGTCTGCAGCAAAGCATATGACCATTTTTTAACTTAAAAAAAAAAAAAACACCTGTATTAAACATCTAAATGATAAACACATTATTCCCTCAAAACATGGACAAATGAATTTTATAATCTTTACTTATTAAATAATGCTACATTTTAAACCAACAAAGATGTACAGACTTTAACGATATAAAAACGATTGAAAAAGAATCAACTGTTTATACATATGTATATATATATATATATATATATATATGAAGACCTTGGGGGTAAAAAGTGATAAACCACATTATTGTAGTTTAGAGATAAACAGATTTATATTTTCATAAAATATTTGCTATTACATATTTCAAATTGCAAAACTTGTTGTTAAACATTTTTTGTACATAATACCCTCTTTAAAAATGTCATTAAGTGAAAAAGTAATAAAATCAACATTTATTACAATTTTAACACACTGAACAATTTAATGTAGGTATAAATATGAGGGTTATAATTGTTTACATGCAATAGCAGTTAAAGAATGAAGATGGGATGGCCACTGCTTTTTTTTTTGCACAAGAAATTGTGTACTTTTTATATTGTAAAAATTCATAATGTGATTAGCAGACAGTAATATCTTTTCATTTAAGTGACTTAAAAATAATGAGTGCAAACAGTGTCAACATTGTAAAAAGACAAAAACGTTATTCATATAATGCCTAATAATGGTACAATACATTAGTAAAATACTGTCCTAATAAGCATTTTACATTAACATATGTAAATAGTTACAAACAATATTGCAGACAATGGTGTCAAACATATCTACATACAATCTGCAAAATGTACCTGCACAAGTTCTGATGAACTTTCACCATCATGTGGGTTATCATTTTTTACCCCCCCGAGATCCTCATATATATAAAACATACATTGTGTATGTATTTATAAGAATATATATGAGTATTTATTTATATGTTTATATATATATATATATATAAACAGTAATTGATAACACTCTAACATTAAATAAAACAGATCCGTCTTAACACCAACCAGTAACACCAACCAGTAAATGGATACATGAAATCAATGGCTGAAAAAAAAAAAAAACACAGCCATGAAAGTCTGTTATTTATGAAGCATAAAGAGTTATAAAGAATACATAACTGAAACAATGTTACCAAACACTACTTATCAATGTTTATAATTCAAAACAATAACAAGTAAGCTTTAACAGGCATATTATTCGGAAAAACATCTACTTACTGAATGTTACATTATTCACATAAACAGATACAACATAAAAATAAGCTGTTAATAAACATTAAATAAAGAATTTGATGAGTATCACTTCTACTAACTGTATGATATAAGTACAATGCAAAAGAAATCAATTATTTCATGCTTCATACTTTAAGAGTACTGCATTAAACTAAGGTTGATAACACACTAATACTAAATCAAATAATCCCATCATAAAACCAGCCAGCAACAAAAAGGATGCATGAAATCAATGGCTGAAAAAATACTTAGCCATAAAGTCTGTTAGTAATCTTATAGTTTCATGGATTTAACTGAAAAGAAATCTGACATAGAATAGATTGACTTAAATCTATCCTACTCAGACACCCATTCAGTTTTAAGGGAATGGAATCAAGTACACAGGTAAAGAAATTAATAAAAGCATACATCTAATACATAAAAAACAACAACAATACAGTATACTTTACTAGCCAATATATCAACTTCAAGAACCCTTTCATTCTGCAAAGTGGATTATAGTGCTTTAAGAATGTTACCATACAAATATTTGAGGAAAATCGAATGAACAATAAGGTACATACGTAGTTTTACAGTAATAATGTTTATCGAAAGTGACATTTTAATACCGTTACCATCAGCGACACATTCAAATTGTAAACACAATGGCACTAGGGATAAATCAGTGTTACTGGGAATAAAATCTACTTACCAATTCATCTTAGATTATGTTAGAATATCCACATAGACAGAAACAACATATAAAACTATTCACAAACACTAAATAAAAAAGTTCAAAAGTATCACTTCATCTAAGCCTATGTTTCACATCGATAGGCTTACCGAAATGACATTTTAAAACACCATTTGCTCTTATTCCTGTACGAAATCACATTCCTCAATTTTTGAGGTTGGGTATTTTTGGCTCCTTCATCGATTTCAGGACGTGCAGGGAGATAATATTCATTAGTTTAAGAGATATTAATATTTGTTTTCCGTCCTATGGGAGAATAACATAGGCCGCCATTGCGGAGGTGCCCTAATGGCGGACGTGACGTCACCACTTCGACCGCGTATTAACTGAACAGGTGTGTGGCAACCCAACTCGCAGACACCGCCTACGTCGCGTTCTGCGCATCTGGTTCGCGCAGGATTAGAGAATTGCCGCGGACTTTGGAACACCGATCTAGACTACTTCACTTTTCCGTACTAGCGTAGTACGTACGCTTCTCCGCTCCGTATTCACTGCGATGAAGTACGAGCCGGGTTTCGTAACTGTAAATTTGTTATGTGTCAACTTTTAAATAAAAAAATATGTTATGTTTATAATTGCTGCTTACCTTCTGATGTCGTAATATGGGAATAATAGTTCCCATAAATTGGTGACCAGTGACTGAGTGGACAATTTCGCTTTCGATTTGCCGCGTGGCCGACCAAGCAGCAATCCATCAGCATCGCCCCGGTTTGTCTTCAATTTTGATGAAATTGTGCTTCATATGATCTCTTAAGCGGCTAACCATTCGGAGTAAGTCTCACTTTTTCTGGGAAATATTTTTTCCCTCGCGGCTGTCATCTGTTATAACTCGCACGTGGCCCGAGAAGACAGCGTGTTTGTGAAGCTCCAAAAAATTTTTTCTTCTCCACTATCCTGATACTGTGTTGTGTCCTCGATTACGATATGTGTGGTGCAAGGTTTTATACCTTACAGTGATTATTCTGAATTCTTGACGCAAAGAATCAAACAGCGATCACGTGTCGCACGCCTATTTTTTCGTGGGGCCTAACTGATCGGATAATTACGCCCTAGGATTAATTAAATGGATTATCACAACTATCTACGTGATCGGTAAGCTGTCCCATTATTTTTTTACCGTAAACTCTATTAAACTTACCTTCTCAGTATTGCGTATATATGCTCTTCCAACCCTTATACTTTTTTTTGTAATGTATTTTCGTACTGTGCTGTACCAGATATTATCCCCGTAATTTCCTTACATGCTAGCGTCTCTTTCCCATATTTTATTGCTAGATTATTTTTGTCATTTTTGTTTTGCATTTTGGTATTGATGTTTTCTTTGCATACTTTATTTCTATACATACTTTTCTTTGCACATGCTTGATTATTTCCCTACTGAATACTTATATCGTATAACAACTGTATTTCACCTTACTTTTGCACATTTACCTTTGGCATACGTAGCTGTTGAATTGTATTTGTATTGTTTCTCTCCTTGATTTATATGATGCAACCTCCCGGCGACCCTTCCGCGAATCTTTAGCGCGTCTCCATTAAACCACCTCCTTTCTGGAAAACCAATCCATACATATGGTTTAGGCAAATTGAAGCACAATTTACCATTGCAAATATTACGGCGGACTCCACAAAATTTAACCACGCCATTGCAGCTTTAGAGTCCAGTGTTTTAGACCCAATTGCTGATTTCGTTCTAAATCCACCTGACAAGGACCAATATGATACTCTAAAGCAGCGATTGATTGAGTTGAATACCGAAAGCCAAGAGTCGAAAATCCGTACGCTGCTAAAAGGTCTCGAATTGGGCGACCAACGTCCTTCACAACTCTTGGCGCGAATGCGCACATTAGCTGGCACGTCGATAGGCGACCCCTTGTTAAAATCTTTATAGTTCGCGAGGCTTCCAACCTCTACCCGAAGTATTCTCACTACCTTGAGCGATGACCTCAGCACATTAGCTGCAGCTGCAGATAAAATTCACGACCTAGCACCTCCCGAAATAAACATCGTCGCCAGTACAAAACACACCAATCAAGATTCCGACCTTGATTCTCGCATAGATAGACTTACCCAGCAGGTGAACGAGTTATCGGCATTGGTACGTGGTCGTAACCCACATAAAGGTGCCCACCGCCGCGAGAACAGCCGATCGAGAAGCCGCCCTCGCCAATACAAGGAAGCGGCCAACGGGCTATGTTTCTACCACACCAACTTTGGAGAAAGAGCCAAACGGTGTAAATCCCCATGCTCCTTCCGGCAGTCGGGAAACTAATAAGGCGACCGTCTGATGGCCTACAACGCGATCGCCAGATCAATCGCATCCTCTTGGCCGATCCCTCGTCTACAATAGAATTTCTCGTTGATGCAGGTGCCGATTTGTCGGTAATTCCCAAATCGTTAGTACCAAATGCATCAGGCACGTCAGACTTGGTTCTTTTGGCCGCCAACGGCTCGAACATCCCCACTTACGAACTAAACTTCTCAAGCTAGACCTCAACCTCCGACGCTCCTTTACGTGGACGTTCGTCATCGCGGACGTTTCACAGCCTATTATAGGCATCGACTTTCTGAAACATTTTGGCTTATTGGTCGATGCTCGCAATAACTCCCTAATCGACAATCTAACTAAAATATCTTCGAGAGGCAAATCACCTTCAACTAATCCTAGCTCCACAAATATTTCTATTCTCTGGGGAAACTCTAGTTTCGACCAGCTTCTCAAAAATTATCCTCAACTCACAAATCCATCCTACCTTCCGTCCAATCCTACATCTACTTCTGTTTTTCACCATATCGAAACTACGGGTCCTCCTGTGTTTTCCAAACCCCGACGTATGTCACCGGAATTATTACGGGCAGCACGTCAGGAATTCGAATTTCTGCTTTCCCAAGGCATCATTCGGCCATCGAAAAGCCCTTGGGCTAGTCCCTTGCATATGGTCAGAAAAACAAACGGCGATTGGCGTCCTTGTGGCGATTACCGTAGACTCAATGCCGTAACCGTTCCGGACCGGTACCCTGTACCACACATTCAAGATTGTACGCAACTCTTGCATAATAAGTCCATTTTTTCCACCCTCGATCTGGCCAGGGCTTACCACCAGATACCTGTCCACCCAGATGACGTGCCAAAGACCGCCGTCACCACTCCTTTTGGCTTGTACGAATTTGTATTCACTCCTTTCGGTCTTCGAAACGCGGGACAAACGTTTCAGCGTTTCATCCATCAAGTCCTTGTTGGCCTTGATTTTTGTGTGCCATATTTCGATGACATTCTCATCGCCTCTTCCTCCTCTGAAGAGCATAGTTCTCACCTCCAACAAGTTTTTGACCGCCTCAAACAATACAACCTTAAACTGAACCATGCCAAATGCGTCCTCGGTAAACCTTTTGTAACCTTTCTGGGCTGTAAAATTTCATCTTCCGGTATTGAACCCTTACCTGAGAAAACGCAACAAATTACTAACTTCCCAAAACCTGAGACCATTTCCCAGCTCCGCAGATTCCTGGCCATGGTAAATTTTTATAGGCGTTTCATGGTACACGCCGCGCATACTCAAGCGCCCTTGAATGAGTTCTTGAAAGATTCTCGAAAGAATGATAAACGTCCTGTGCCATGGACGGACGAAGCGCTTGCTGCATTTAATAAATGCAAGGCTGATCTCTCACAGGCAGTCCCCCTCAGTTTTCACTCTCCCGGGCAGCAACTCTCTCTAATGGTTGACGCTTCCGATTCTGCCATCGGAGCGGCCCTACATGCAAAAACCACTTTGGGACTCCAGCCTCTTTCTTTCTTCTCACGAAAGTTAACGAGCGCTGAGCGGAAGTATAGTACCTATGATAGGGAATTGCTAGCTATCTACTCAGCGATTAAGCACTTTCGACACTCTCTCGAAGGTCAGTCCTTTATAGTTTTTACCGATCATAGGCCCTTAACGTATGCCTTTACTAAGAACTCCGATTCTTGCTCGCCCCGTCAGTTGAGGCACCTCGACTTCATAGCGCAGTTTACTACAGACATTCGCCATGTTCCAGGAAATAAGAATGTTGTTGCAGATACCTTGTCACGCCTGGACCACATTGCGAGTATCACCAGTTTCGACTTCACCGAACTCGCTAAGGCCCAGTCGCATGACCAGGAAATACAACGTCTTCTCTCTGGAGAGACGCATACGAGTTTGGTTCTTCAACCATTAAAACTTTCCAACGATCTGCAAATATTCTGCGATAGCAGTACCGGTAAAGTACGTCCTTTCGTCCCAGAGGCGTGCCGAGAACGTCTGTTCCACTCCCTGCATGGACTATCTCACCCTGGAGTGCGAGCAACCAAGAAGCTCATTTCAGAGCGTTATGTGTGGCCATCAATGGCGAAGGACATCACAGCATGGACTCGTACCTGCTTGAGCTGTCAACGCTCAAAGGTACATAAGCACACACACAGCCCCCTGCAGCAATTTTCTCCGCCATCTCATCGCTTCGATCACGTACATCTTGATTTGGTGGGCCCTCTTCCACCTTCGGGGGGATTCACTTACTTGCTTACGTGCGTGGATCGGTATACTCGATGGCCGGAGGCGATCCCGATAACGGACATCTCATCCGAGACAGTAGCCCGCGCTTTCATCAGTCAGTGGGTTGCCCGTTTTGGAACCCCTTCCGTCATCACCACTGATCAAGGACGCCAGTTTCAAGCACATCTTTTCTCTGATCTGATGTCACTACTAGGCACGAAGCACATCCGCACCTCGCCGTACCATCCAGCGGTCAACGGGCTAGTTGAGCGTTTTCACCGCTCACTTAAACAGGCCCTTAGATGTCACTCAAACAACCGGTGGACTGAGACTCTCCCATTAGTCCTCCTGGGACTCCGCTCCTCGTTTAAGGAAGACCTCCAGTGCACAAGTGCAGAGCTTGTATATGGCTCTACTCTCCGCCTCCCTGCAGATTTTCTCCATCCATCCCCACCCCCTGCAGTCGAACCATCCGAGTTCGTCCAACATCTTCGTAGCGTAATGCAGAGTCTCTCACCAACTCCCACTTCTGCTCACCACAATCCGACCACCTTCGTGCACCCTTCTCTCGAATCGTGCTCTCATGTCTTTGTGCGCTATGATGGGATACGGCGCTCACTACAGCATCCGTACAACGGACCCTTCAAGGTAATAGACAGAACGGTTAAATATTACACATTGCTTATGAATGGTAAGAATTGTGTTATTGGCCTCGACCGTTTAAAGCCGCATTCCTCACCACCAGCGACTCCCTGACGTCGCAGCATCCTGTGTTGAATCCAAATGATCCTGTCACGACTAGCGTACCTACTCCTACAACTGTTACGAGAGCTTCGCCCTCGCCGACTCCAATAACGACTCCAGTTCCAGTGTCAACGCGTTCTGCCTTCGTGTCTAGGCCGGATATGGGCACCTTACGTCCGTAGACCAGAAAGTCATTCAATGAGGTGAAAGAGGGTGGGCGAAGATATGATCCCCCCAGATGTCACCCCTGGGGATGCTTGTTCAAAATTTAGGTGGCACATGGCTAAGTTGAACTGGGTTGAATACTATATTACGACATACTATATTCAGCAATCACTTTATAAGAGTATAAATAAATGTTTCTATAAAAATCAATAATTTGTTTTATGTTTATTGACCATTCAGATTTTTTCACTACTGGGACAATTAAATATTTGGTGTCCAAATAATGAGATCACAAATATCTCTATTGAGTATATGCAAGTTACCTTTAATCTGATGATAGTACGTCTTGCCTTGGGGAGTTTAAAATTAAAGGAGATATCACCAACAGAAAATTCATAAACTGAAAGATGAATGAACAGTGGCTTTTACACTCTGCGTAATAGTTAAATACCACTTACCAGAAGCAAGAGAACTTATGACAGAGTCATCTTTTAAACTTACAGCACACTTAATTTCAATGATCTTATTGTTATCAATATGACCGTCTGGTGAGCACCCTAATATACTAGTTTGATGAAGAAAGAGACCACCAGTTTCTACACTGCATTCCTTCACATCTGCATAAATAGATAGGGCCGTTTTTTCATGCACCACACCCCACTGAATGGCTTTTGAAGCAAAATTTCTATATTCACCATTCAGACTTTTTAGCAAACTAGACGGTATATAGCTTAGTTCAACTGCAGTCAAAACTGAAGCTAGTTTGCTCGAAGTAAACCATTCTTTTCGGTATGCTCCCCATAATGGATTTTGTGCTTGTCCAGGTGTCATAGAAAAGACAAACTTTTGCTGATCCTCAGTAACTTTTAAGTTTCTCGAGGATGAAAGCTACTTTATCTGAAGCTGACGTATACTGTTCACAAGATGTAATGACGTCAAATGTTAGAACAGTATGCTCAAAGTTTTCCACTTCATTGACACACAGGAACTGAAATAGAGGAAGACGTGATAATTACTTTTTCATGGCAGTTCTAAGCCACTCTTTGTTTTCTTTTAACAGCAACAAATTTGGAATCACCGAAAAGGTCTGGCAAGGCTTTCACTTTCGCAGGATCTTTCCGTAAACTGAACGGCATGAAATATCTGTTGATATAATATTAATGCTGTACAATGCAGCAACAGTCATATGATGGCAAATATTTTTTCCTTTAGGACACGTGCATGTTCCTGATAAAATCTGCGAACTACCCAAATTGATCTGTAAGTTGATTGATTTACTAAATAATTATAGTATTTAATAAATGCTTTTGGAATAGAATGAGAAAATATAAAATGCATATTTAACAATTTATTTTGAAAGAGTACTTCAATTGTGTAAAAAGGGATTTTCATACAACATGAAAAAATACATAATCTTTACGGATTTCTTAGAGATAAAAATAATCTAAAAACAAAACAAAAAAGGGATTTTTATACAACATGAAAAAAATACGAAATCTTTACGGATTTCTTAGAGATAAAAATACTAATCTAAAAACAAAGATTAAAAATAATAATCAACACAATGAGAATTTTTAAATTGTTTTGGAGAGGGAACAACTTAATTTATGAGTATCGTAGTTTAAATATTATGTCATGTATTCTGTTCAAGTTTAACCCTCAAATTCAAATAATAAAACAGCACCGATGCTTGGCGAAAAAAAATTAAATTTGGTGTTTCTAGTGAAGAGAAATAAGGTCTAAAATAGAAAAAACTCATATTTAATGGACAGTAGTTAAAGAATCACTTGTGCTAAATAAAATCTCATTTTATTTCTTTTTTGATCGCCCCCAAAAGGCACGTTTTCTTTCCTGTCTTTTTTTTTTGTGTGTACGTCTTTCTATTTAATTAAAAACAAAAAATTTAATTTAAATTCTCTTAACTCGGGAATAATTATAGCTTAAAAACCTCTACTGACCAATTTCACGAGCACCCTTCCTCAAATTAATCATAGTCATCATTGGATAAGCCTTTCGCCCAGGAAGTCCGAAGACAGCCATAATAATTTTCACAATAAAATGAACTATCATTATCTACTTCGAAAGCCAACAGGAAAATGATTCAGAAGTAATCGTAAGTGTAGGAATTTGACATGTTTCAGTTATAAAAAGTCAGATTTATAACAGAAATACTAGATAAATACTAGTCAATCAGAAGAGCATCTATTTTTTTTAAATAGGCAAAAGAAGACTAGAGAGAAAAAATACAAATTAAACTTACTTCAACATCGTTTTATTTTTCATTGATGCATGAACACATGCACTTAAAATCCCACACGGATCGTAATAAAACGAAAGAAAAATATGATGCTTTGAAGTGGGAAGACTTCAAAATATCTTGCCCTCGTTTTATTAAATTAAAATTCCCGCTGAAAAAAGAAAAAATATCGTAAGCTGTCATTCCACATGGCTAACAGACACCGGAAATGAGTTAATCTAAGCCAGGGATGCCAAACTTGCGGCCCGAGACGAACATTTTTGCGGCCCGACCAATATATTGCCACACAATAATATATAATAAAATAATCGACGCAGAATTATAAGATAGGAAGAATTCGCTAAATTTTTTTAAATTATACTCTTTTGCTATTATTAAACAAAATGCGTATATTTATGTTGAATATACTGTAATTAGGTAAATAAACCTACGTTTCTATTAATGATTTTTTTTGCGGCCCATCTATAGTTAAACCTTGTTTGTTTGGCCCAAGTTAGCCTTTGAGTTTAACGCCCCTGATCTAAGCAATCCCAAAATGTTTTCTCATCTTTGATTTAGAAGGTTACCATACAAGTGTTATCATAATTTTCTATTCAATACGCTTATCGCTTACTAGGTAGCTTTTGGCAAAGTGAAATTCGAAAGTGAATAATATTGTTTTTCTCATTAAAAACGGCGGGTCCAGGCGTAATGTTTTATCAAAAATCGCAGATTTTAAATAAACTACGGTTTACATAATAGGAATTTATTTAAGTACTAGTATATAACCCCCGTCAAAAATGACGGAATGTTGATCAGCATTTCCTTCTCATAAGAGTTCATACGAACAACAACAAAAAAAAAGCATGAATATTCTATATTTGAATGTAATGAAGAAAGATTTTAAACATATACTACGATGAATACAGGTACATAATGCTATATAGGTTCCAGAAAAATATAATTTTCCTTTAAGTGTAAAATTCTGCATCAATATTAAATAAATAAAAATGCAAAAAGTTAGACAATTAAATAACACAAACTGTACTTAAACAGCAGTAAACAACAAAACAAAACTAAACCAAAACTGTTTCAAAAGTGAATGACTCACCACACAGCAGGCATTAATTTATAGAAATTATGTAATAATTAGCAAAGTGAAACACAATTTAATAAACATTAAAATTAAACATTAAAAATGTAGTTATTTAAAGGGAATATGAAAAACCATGGAGTAGAATGAATTCGAAATTCAAGTGAATGACGCAATTGAATAAATGATTATTTTCATAATTAGCAAAGTGAAACACAATTTAATTAACATTAAAAATGTAGTTATTTAAAGGGAATATGAAAAACCATGGAGTACAATGAATTCGAAATTCAAGTGAATGACTCAATTGAATAAATGATTCTTTTCAATGGATATTTTAATTTGAAGATATTTCAAAAACTAAACGGTTTTGAGCTAGGGTGTTCACTTGAAATTTTCATATTTTTTTAAGGGCTTTCAAAATATATAACTTTTGTGGTATTATTTTTCAAGAAAAATTTCAGAAAATGGTGTCGCAATGTTAAGATGTTCCCGACTTGGTCCGTCCCGGAATGGTTACCTACATCTATGAACTCTAGGCTTTTATATAAGTAAAGATGGATAGTTTTCGAGCAAGAGTCTCCGCAAAAAGGAGGCTATGTTAATCTCCATAGAGTTTCCTAGTTTTGTTCTCCAAAGATCTCCAAGATGGCCGCCTCACTCCGATGGCGTATAATCTCGTAATACAATATTTAAAAGGTGTTGGTCTGAAAAAGACCTCATCAGCTGTGTATTCCCAACGTATATCTCGTAGACTACAAGAGGTCCACAGATACCCGTTTTGAAATGTTTGATTCACATTATATGAAGAATCGCATAAAAGCACTATTGTACAGTAGATGAACGAAAAGAAAATTTAAAAAAATTATACTATTGTCAATTGTGATGTATTATATACACAACATACAAATTAAAATGCGTAGATAGTGTGGTGAAAAATATCTGTAACCATCAAACCACAATCCAAACAAATATGCCTAAACAAACCCATAAGCCACATATTATTTATTTCCTATAATAATGTTACGTGTTAGGGGCCAATTTGGCGTGTTATCGCCAGCGCGCGATGTTCAGGAGATCTCGTGAATTAAAAACCATGGTCTAAGCACGCTCACGCGGTTACCATGGAGGAAGTAATAAATTTCGGATTTCGGTCAATTGTTGTTAAATTGTTTAGTTGTGCGGTGTGGCATCACGGGTTTGGTTTTGCGAGATAAATAGGTTTTTAGAATTGCAATTCAGTTCAAGCTTTATCCTTGAAGAGAAAGGTGATTGTTTTAGTTTAGGTATTTTATCGTCCCAGGAATAGACGGTGGATCTTGGTGGAGTTTTCGTTGGACTTTGCTATTTTAAGGTTGTATGTTATTGTATAATAAGTGTTATATAGAATTTATATAAGAAAACTTTAAATCCCATATTGTCAAGAAAAATACCTAGGAGCTGGAAAGTGTTGAAGTCCAGCGAAGATTAGCAGTCTACTGCTGTATCTTGTTAAAAGAAGATTGTATGTTAGTTTTGCTGTCTATAAAAATCTCTGTTTTCAATTGTGGTAACTGGCATATTTATTTCATTTCTTGAATTCGTTTGTAAAAATAACTTTCCGTACCACGAATTTGGTACAATTTTTGGTGTCAGAAGTGGGATCATTTTAAGTGAATGCCAGTTACCCGAAAAATGGAGGAACAATTTAAAATACTGTTGGATTCGATGGCGAAACTTGGCGAAAGCCAGAATCAGCTCGCCAACCAATTTGAATTAAAAATTGGCGAAAGTCAGAATTTGCTCGCCAACCAATTAGAATTAAAATTGGCGAAAGTCAGAATTTGCTCGCCAATCAATTAAAGGGAGAAATTGGCCAAAGCCAGAATTTGCTCGCCAATCAGTTGGAATTAAAAATAGGCGAGATTGGCGAAAGCCAAAACAAATTAGAAGTAAAAATTAGTGAAAGCCAGAATCAGCTCGCCAAGAAGTTGGAAACGGGTCTTGGCGAAATTAGCGAAAAATTTAATGAAATAGAAGAACTCATCGACACGATTGAGTCAAAACTCAAAGCTACAGTCGAGACCGTTGAACAGAAAATTAGAGAAGCCGTTAACAAACAAATAAACGGCCTAGAGAAGAAGTTCGCGGAAGAGTCAGCGCCAGTTACTGTACCTTGCTACTCTGACGCTAGTATCGAGGAAGCGTACCCGGTGTCGAAATCATCCCGCCCTGCCGTAAAAGTGTCTACCTACGACGGCAAAACGTCTTGCCAGGTGTTTAAACCACAGTTTAATATGGCGTCGACTGCAAATGTCTGGGACATGGCAATGCAAGCTTGCCAATTGGCTACTTCACTCCGTGGCGAGGCTGCCGATGTGCTGCAAACTATCGCAGTAGAAAAACAACTAAATTTTGAGGCCTTGTCGAGTGCTCTCGAAATGCGCTTTGGCGAGAAATGCCGTAAGGAGTATAGCCGCTTACAGCTGAAGTCCCGCCAACAGAAGTCAACAGAGACACTTCAGGAACTCTCTTTGGCTATTGAGGGATTAGCTCAATTAGCTTTCCCAGAATGTCTGACGGAAGTTAGGGATAACCTAGCATTAGAATACTTTGTCGACGCCATCCGCGATCCGGAGAGTCAACGAGCTCTTAGAATGGCGGACATCAGAGACTTGAAGTCAGCTTTGGTGTACGCAATGAAGTACGAGTCTGCTCAGAGGGCGACACGCCGTGACCGTCAACTAGTGAGAGGGGTGACCGTCGCCGAAAACGACCCAATAGCCGCTCGTTTTGAAGAAATAGAAAAACGAATCGACGCCTTGGCAGGGTTGAATTCAAATATGCCGCCAAGAAGAAATCCTTTGAATTGCTGGACCTGCGGGCGTGAGGGGCATCTCAGAAGGAATTGCCTAGCGCGCCAAGCTGATGAATCAAGACCCAGGGAAATCAGTTCCCGGGAATCTGAATTGGCGAAGGCAGCCGGACGAGGAGAAGCCCTCTTGCAATTCTCTGAATGTGTCGTCGATGCATCACGAAGAAAACAGGCCGTTTGTTGAAGGTTTTGTAAACGGTCAACCGTGTAGCATGTTGGTTGACACAGGTGCCAACGTAACCATCGTCAGAACGGATTTAGCTCAAGAGCTTGGCGGAAAGCTACTTTTCACACCACCAAACATCACTTTGCGGACCGTGACCGGGGATAGAATTAAGATGAATGGAAAAGTTGCACTCCACATAAGCATCGGGAATAATAGCTATCGGCATATGGCACATGTTGCCGATATTGTTGACCCGATGATTCTCGGGTTTGACTTTTTAACCATAAATAACTTCGTCATAGATTTCAATTCTAACCAAGTCATAGCCACTCAAGATAGCACCATACCCTCCATGCCAGACAATAGTAGAAGAGGTCTTTTAGCCGCCGCAACTCTTGTGAACCAGTCGAAAAATACGGTTCCCGTCAAGATTGCCGGTTCCAGCGATGTTGACGCTGGCACCGGCAGAAGTCAAGACTAAGACAAGAAAATCCAGAAAAATGAAATGTTGCCAACTTATACCCCTGTCATCGGAAAAAGTAGGAAGCGTGACCTGCCAGTCGTCGAGCGCTCCAATTTGACCGCAGATGTATTAAAGAGTGCGGAATTTATTGCTCAACGAAGAATGGAAGCAGAGAAATTCGTCAACGAATTCCAGGCCGTGCTCGCCCGTGCAACAGATGTGGGCCGCACGAACTTGACGCAACACCGAATTGTCACGAAGCAAGGTCAGCGTGGTCAGCGACAGAATAAGGAGGCGTTTCGACACGACAGTGACAGACCATCAGTTCCAGGAAGGAACCAAAGTTCGGCTGTGGAGTCCCGTTCGCCGGGAGGGTCTACCTCCCAAGCTCCAGTTCCGCTGGAGAGGTCCAGTCGTCGTTGTCCAAGGAATCAACTACGACGTTGTGTGAACTCGAGTGTCTGCAATCAGCAAAGCGAAGGTCGTACATTACGACCGGCTCGCTCCTTACTATGGGACGTGAGTGGGTCCTGAAGAGTTTGAGGATACCCGAGCCACGGCTCGTAGGCTGTTGCCAAGTAGATCCAGGCTACCCAATTTTGTATTGTTATTTTTTTCTGTTGCAACTGTTGTTTTTATATGTTTTTATTTAGTTTGTAATGATATATGTGTTATATCTTTATGTAAAGTTGTATTTTGTAGTAGCATTTTTTTAGGACCGTTGTGGTTAGTGTAGGGACTGTCATGGACGTTCAGTCTTTAGAGGAGGGGGCAATGTTACGTGTTAGGGGCCAATTTGGCGTATTATCGCCAGCGCGCGATGTTCAGGAGATCTCGTGAATTAAAAACCATGGTTTAAGCACGCTCACGCGGTTACCATGGAGGAAGTAATAAACTGTGGATTTCGGTCAATTGTTAAATGGTTTAGTTGTGCGGTGTGGCATCACGGGTTTTGTTTTGCGAGATAAATAGGTTTTTAGAATTGCAATTCAGTTCAAGCTTTAGGGCCTGTTCACATAGGAGTCCGTTGCATTGCGTTAAGGAAAAGATGACGTTGAGACGAAAATAAACCAATCATATTCCTCCAAACGATTAGCGATGAAATTTTTAACGCCTATGATTGGTTTATTTTCGTCTCAACGTCATCTTTTCCTTAACGCAACGCAACGGACTCCTATGTGAACAGGCCCTTATCCTTGAAGAGAAAGGTGATTGTTTTAGTTTAGGTATTTTATCGTCCCAGGAATAGACGGTGGATCTTGGTGGAGTTTTCGTTGGACCTTGCTGTTTTAAGGTTGTATGCTATTGTATAATAAATGTTATATAGAATTTATATAAGAAAACTTTAAATCCCATATTGTCAAGAAAAATACTTAGGAGCTGGAAAGTGTTGAAGTCCAGCGAAGATTAGCAGTCTACTGCTGTATCTTGTTAAAAGAAGATTGTATGTTAGTTTTGCTGTCTATAAAAATCTGTTTTCAGTTGTGGTAATTGGCATATTTATTTCATTTCTTGAATTCACTTGTAAAAATAACTTTCCGTACCACGAATTTGGTACAAATTTAATTTGGTTTCCTATAATAATTTTGTTTTATTAGATTTATAAACTTTTTAATCTGATAACCGAGCTTTTTCATCAGATGTTAATCCCTGGAATTTCTCGAAGCATTAATGGTGGAATTATTTTGAATTATGTGCAAAATGAATATAAAGGGGAAAATATTAATATTGCTTATCCATTATTGATCCAGCATAACAGTAGTTTTGTGGAGATCCATACAAACCGAAATATATCAAATCTCCGTACGTCCTTGTGATCCACCAGGGCAAGAAAATAAAGATGACTAAAGAACTTCGTGCCCTAATTACAATAAATTTAAAATGCTCAGTAGTTTCATCAATCCAGAACATAATTTATAACATCTTAGTTTATAGATATCTCACTTGTCAGCACAAATTTTTATAAATTGCTATTGATTTCACGTGAAAATACGAAAAAAAGTAATGGTGGAGTGTTAATATATCTCATTCAAATTCCTCTCTTCTTTTTTACAGGTGCTCGCTACAGATTGTTAGAAGCAAAACAAAAATTTTTGTGGTGTCCAGAAATTTAGAAATTCAACCTATTGGTGTCAGTTACAGTTTACTCATTATCGTGTGAAGAAACGTCGGCGTGCCAGAAGAACACATGTGTATTTCCTATGTAAATCGACTTTCTGCTTGCTAGAATGACATTCATTGTAACCCTCTAAAGCCCAAAATGAATGCACTTCATGTGAGACGTGTAGACTTGGTCTAAATGTAAAAAGTTCCAGTGCGCAGATTCCCCATCGCACCGAAGAAATTTTCAAGCGTAATTTATGTAAAAGAAAAGTTTGTTTGCCGCCGTAAACATGAATCATTCGTACCACATTATAGAAAATCCTCCCCCTACCCAATCAGAAAAACCTGTCACCTGCACTGTATGTGAAAAAAGATTTTTTGCACAGAGTGCACTAAAAAGACATCTCCGCACCCACACTGGAGAGAAACCTTTCGCATGTACTGTATGTAAGAAAAGATTTTCTGAACACAATACTTTAAAGACACATCTCCGCACCCACACAGGAGAGAAACCTTTTGCCTGCACTATTTGTGAGAAAAGGTTTTCTGAACACAATACTTTAAAGACACATCTCCGCACCCACACAGGAGAGAAACCTTTTGCTTGTACTATTTGTGAGAAAAGGTTTTCTGATCAGGGTAGTTTCAAAAGACATCTCCGCACCCACACGAAAGAGAAACCTTTCTCATGCATTGTATGTGACAAAAGATTTTCTCAACAGGGTACTTTACAAATACATCTCCGCACCCACTCAGGAGAGAAACCTTTCGACTGCACCGTATGCGATAAAAGATTTTCTCGTCTGGGTCATTTAAAAAGACATCTCCACACCCATACAGGAGAGAAACCTTTCGCATGCACTGTATGTGAGAAAAGATTTTCTGAACAGAGTACCTTAAAAATACATCTCCGCACCCACACAGGAGAGAAACCTTTCGACTGCACCGTATGCGATAAAAGATTTTCTCATCTGGGTTATTTAAGAAGACATCTTCGCACCCATACTGGAGAGAACCTTTCGCCTGCACTGTATGTGAGAAAAGATTTTCTGATCTGAGTAATTTAAAGGCACATCTCCGAACCCACACAGGAGAGAAACCTTTCGCCTGCATTGCATGTAAGAAAAGATTTTCTGATCAGGGTAATTTAAAGAAACATCTTCGTATCCACACGGGAGAGAAACCTTATGCCTGCAGTATATATGAGGAAATATTTTCTCAACAGGGTGATTTAAAATCGCATCTCCTCACCCACACAGGAGAGAAACCTTTCGCATGCCCTGCATGTGAGAAAAGATTTTCTGAACAGAGTAATTTTAAAAAGCACCTCCGTACCCACACAGGAGAGAAACCTTTCGTCTGCACTATTTGCGAGAAAAGGTTTTCTCATAAGAGTAATTTTAATAGACATCTCCGCACCCACACAAGATAGAAACCTTTCGCATGCCTTGTATGTGAGAGAAGATTTTTTCAACAGCATTCTTTATAACACATCTCCGCACGCACACTGGAGAGAAACTTTTCGAGTGTACTGTTTGTAATAAAAGATTTTCTGATAAAAATCCTTTAAACATCTCCGCACATCATTTCACATCTCCGCACCCACATATGAGAAAAACATTTTGCCTGCTCTATTTGTGAGAAAAGATTTCCTCGACAGGATAATTTAAAAACGCATCTCCGCACTCACACTGGCGAGTAACCTTTTGCGTGTACTGTATGTAAGAAAAGATTTTCTGTACACAATCATTTAAAGGCATCTCCGCGCGTGCACGGAAGATAAACCTTTCACCTGCACTGTATGTAAGAAAATATTTTCTGTTGTAAGATAAGAGTTGTTTTAAAAGACATCTCCGCACCCAAACAGGAGAGAAATCTTTCACCTGCATTGTAAGGAAAGATCTTTTGAACAGGGTACTTTAAAAACGCATCCCCCCACCCACACAGGAGAGAAACCGTTCGCCTGCACTATATGTTAGAAAAGATTTTCTCGCAGGCTGATTTGAAAACGCATCTCCGTACTCACACGGGATAGAACTCTTTCGCATGCACTGTATGTAAAAAAATTCTTTGGTGAATTACAAGCAACTGGACGCATTGAAAACAGTGAACGATGTTTTAAGTCGGGGTGTTTTATAAAGTAATTGATTTAATAATTAATCAATCAACTATTAGATTTGAATCCGTTCGACAATGTACACTTATAAAATATTTTTCACCTGCATATCTCTTCGCGTCACCTAATAAAAGTATTCTGGTAGGACCAGAATACTTTTATTAGGTGGGATCTAAGATAAGAGTTGGTAGGACCTAAGTATTCTGGTAGGACCAGAATTGTTAGAAACGGCATGTCTTTCCGATATTTCACCTAGTTTTGGACCTCAACTGCTTCGATTTAAAATCTGTTTCTATATTCAATCGAAACAAATTACAGTAGCCACCGCTTATAGTGATCAGAGGTTATAAGAATCAACCGTTTATAAGAATCAATATCGCAAAAACAAATGTATTATTTCCATGTTAAAATTTTCGCTTTAAAGAATCAATCCACCGGTTTTAAGAATCAGTTTACACTCCTCGCTTTACTTTTATTTTTCCAAAACAGCCACTTAAACCCTCAAAAGGCTCGAAGTTCTTTCTTTATTTTTTTTAAAGAAAGAGTGATAAGATGAGATGGAATACAGTTGTAAAATGCATCCCTTTCTTCCTTAGACATAACATAATAGTTTCCGCTTTAATGCTTTAGCTAAACACTGTCCTATTAGCTTACCCAGGGGCATCCTACCCGTCCGGATCCGATTTCACTTTTCTCCACCGACAAACAGAGATAGGGACTCTTTTTTCCCATCTCCCACATCGTGGTTGTGGCTTCCTAGACCCTGAAACACATAAATCTTCGGCGAAGTATCCACTATCACTTAGGCAAACGGGACATTATTAGATTCAGCACGTTATCAAACCATGAAACGTAAGCTAGAAGGTGAATCTTGGTCTGAGACTATTGGTATTGAAAGAGGTATAAACAGCCTCCTGAAAACTTCATTACGTCAAACTACCATAGAAAACTTTTTCTTGCTCCCTTCCTGTAGTTGAAATGTTTAACTGTTAAGCAGGTATGTTGTAACAAATATTGGATCTTTTTCTTCTCTTACTATAATCATGTGTATCTACTTATAGGTCTAGAAATTAAGTTGTATTTTTAAAATTATAAAAAAATAATTTTAATAAAAGATAATTAGCGTAAATTAAAGAGTATTTTATGGTAAATTATCTAATATATGTATATATAGGAGTGTGTGTGCCTTTCCAAAAACCTAAATTTCGGCTATAAGAATCAACCGCTTATAAGAATCAAAAACAGTAATAACAAACATGATTCTTATAAGCGGAAATCACTGTACTTATACGCGAAGTTTTTAACTACTTTTAATTCACACAGCAGCCTCAAGTAGCTTCTTTGACATAATTACAGCATGCTTGATATTTAAACTTTACTGGTGACGACAAGTTTTTCAAAGCTAAAAATGTTTGCTCAAATGGCAAAATGTAATAAAACAACTTTTCTTAAAAAAATTGAGTTTATCACATTCCGGATGTTCGTTCGCTGATATTTTCTATTAACTGTAACTACTGTAAATAATAGCCAACTATTTTTCTGAAACATTGGTACCACGTTAGCTCACAAAACAGCACTTTTTAAAATTTCCATTTGATTTAAAATTTAAGAAAAAAGTTTTATTGATTGAATTGTTTTTTAACGTGGCTTTTTTTGGTTTTAAAGCGCTCGTACCAATAACTCTCTTATCCACGTACACAGTGCCTTTTTTACCCCTCCCTTTTTTACACTTGGTTTTCTGGAACGTAACTACAAAAATGGATGTAGTCAGAAAATTGGACTATCTCGCCCTCGCGTGATGAGGTACGTTTAAGCCATGGGTAGGGAAACTGTACAACGCACCTTCCTTCCAACGTATGGGATTTAATTCCCAACATAATACATTAACAGGGAGCGTGGACCTTCCAGCTTAGTACCAAAGATTGAAAATTCCAAGAATTGGTTGAAATTTTCTAAAAATTACACTATTTTTGCAAATATTTAAAATAATTTAAAAACGGTACTGACAAGTAAAGTGATATAATTATCTGCTTTATAATAACATCGGTTTATGTTGTACTTTTAAAGAATTCTACTCTTATGCTTTTATTGAAAACGCGTAAAGGTATTAAGCTCAGGTCAAAATTCGTTTTCGTTTAATTTATAAAATTAAAGCTCTTAAACTATTGCAAAAATATGCAAGTATACCGCAAATAATTATCCCTAATTTTTTCCTAACAATCCTTTGTCCGTTTCCCTTTCGCACTTTAAATTTCGAAACAAGCTACTTGACGTTGCAGTTATTTCTTGTCAATGGCAGGGTTTATTGTAGGAATCGATTTCGGTTATCTGCGTATTATAATTGAACAACGGCAGGTTTATGCACTTGGCGCAATATCAGCTCGACGACGCCCAATTTCACTGTGGCAATATATTTTCCAGCCGCACGCCGGAATACTGCATTTTGAACAGCATTAAAAAATTAAAAATAGGTGGCAAAGTGAATGTAAAAAATCATTTCTTTTTCTTGCTTTTCTATTCTTTTTTAATAAACTGAGCGCCACTTAGATTTTAGACATCTCTACCAACTACCAACTCAGAACTACCAACAATATATATATATATATATATATACATGGGGGTCATGAAAAAACTTTCCCGATATATGGACCTCTGGCGGTTGTTTTGTTCAACCGATTAAGATGAGATTTCAGACATAGTTATTCAGAGGT
Organism: Dolomedes plantarius; assembly: GCA_907164885.2. Classification (NCBI taxonomy): domain Eukaryota; kingdom Metazoa; phylum Arthropoda; class Arachnida; order Araneae; family Dolomedidae; genus Dolomedes; species Dolomedes plantarius. Next base: position 109,775,450 of record OU015499.1, read on the forward strand.
ATGAGCTCGGGATTCTGTGAACGGCAACAAAGTGGCACACACGATTACGGTTATAGGTACAGAAACTCGAAATTTTCAAATGGCAACGCCCACTTTTTACCGTCGCAAAATGCTCAGCGCATGCGAAAACCCCTAAGAGCGTTGGAACGGTACGTGTGTCACAAAAAAACGGACGCGTTATGTACGCACAAAAAACAGCTCTGACAACGGCTTGGGATGGCACCCATATGGAAAATGTGTAATCCAAATAAAAGTTTTCCTTTGTCCGATCTGTGTTGTCATCAGTGATTGGTGTCTTGCCTCTGTCATATGCAAATTTCCTCCGATCGTGTTTTTGTTGTCCGTTCGCAGAGCTGTTTTTTTGTGCGCGCATAACGTGTCCGTTTTTTTTGTGATACACGTGCCGTTCCAATGCTCTGTAGGGTTTTCGCATGTGCTGAGTATTTTGCGACGGTAAAAAGTGGTTGTTGCCATTTGAAATTTTCGAGTTTCTGTACCTATAACCGTAATGGTGTGTGCCACTTTGTTGCCGTTCACAGAATCCCGAGCTCATACCTCTGACTAGCTATATCTGAAATCTCATCTCGATCGGTTGAACGGAACAGCCGCTAGAGGTCCACATGTCGGCAAAGTTTTTTATGACCACCCTGTATTTTCCAGCCGCACGCCGGAATACTGCATTTTGAGGAGCATTAAAAAATTAAAAATGGGTGGAAAAGTTAATAAAAAAATCGGTAGATAAAACAAAAGATTTCGATAGAAATGATTTTAGATCTAATTATATGCGTAATAAATACAAAATAGAAATACCCAAAATTATTCAAAATGAGTACAGTCATAACCCGACTTACACGAACTCGGAGTTGACGGTTGTTGACATTCCCCTTTTAAAATCATGGAATGAAATTTCCTAAAAAACACTTTAAATGGTGTCTGGAAGAAACTTTTCCCAATATTTTATTAAAAACGAGACGGAAACAACGCCTGAAACTGATCATGTTGCTCGTGTGGTAAAAGAAGTCGATCTTGCCAGGCAATTAGATGTGGAAGTCGGTGTAGATGATGCCGACGAGCTGTTGTATACTTATATTGAAGAGCTGGCAGTCGACGATCTCATACAGATGCGCGACCAAAGCATCGCTGAAGAGTCCGACACTTCAGACCCAATTCCACAAGAAACCTAATGGCAATTACAAACTTGATGAGAATCTCAGTGCAGTTGAGAAAAGGTTACAGATTTTAGAGACTATAGACTCTAATCAAGATCGCATGATCCCGACAAAGCAGGGAATAAAAAAATGTTAGTCTGCCGTGATACGGCAGACCACTTTATTGGATTTTTTTTAAAACAATCAACATTTTTTAAAAAAAATATCTTGTATATATGTATAATATTAATATGTAATGCAATATTTTAGTTTGAATACAACATTTTTCCAATAAACTGGTGTTTTTGTAATTCCTTGTAGGGATGCGACATCGATGTCGATGTTTTCAAAACATCGATGTTTTCATAAAGACATCGATGTTTTAAACATCGATTTATTCAAGCCGATGTTTTTTTAACATCGATGTTTTTTGCTCGATGTCTTTTTACGTTGTCTCGATGTTTTTTTTTAATGAAAAAGTACCATAATAAAAAAATTTACCACGTAGCATAATTTTCACACTCAGTAAATGTAAGTTAGAATTCTGAAAAGGACGAATACAAAAGAGGGAACGATTCCTTAGCAAACAGACAAATGGCAATCAACAACGAATGAACCAATCAGAGCGCTTGGAATGTTCCTGACACTCCATAACCTTCCATGGAGTTTTATTTTATAAACAGTATATACATGAGACCGGCCATTGAAGTTTTTGTTTTGTTCTGTTTTATATACAGTTGACGTTAATATTATTAGTAAGATGCCTCTCAAAAGTACCGTTTGGAAATATTTTTGCAAAACCTCTGACCAATTGGCAAAATACAATATTTGCCTTAAGTCCCTCAAAAGTTCTGGCAATACCACGAATTTATCTGGACATTTGAAGGCAAAACATGGCGATATTTACAACGAGAATTTTGAGTCATCAATGTAGCGCAAGGCAAAAGCAACCGTTTTTGTCATTTGTGTCAGCCCAATCAGAGAGTAAAATTAAATCCCCCCTCACGACTAACTGAAGTAACATTAATGTTAAAGGTTACTAAACCAGTTTTAAAAAATGGCTATTCTAAAACATCGATGTTTAGAAACATCGATGGTTTTTGGGCGATGTTTTATTAGCATCGATGTTTTAATATTGAATATCGATGTTTCAAAACATCGATGTTTTGTTATCGATGTCGCATCCCTAATTCCTTGGTCCCAGTTAGACAAAATTTATATGTATTTACATTCAAAGTAGTACCCCGACTTACGTGATCTCCTGTCGGTCCCACCTGTCGCGTAACTTCGGGGTATTACTGAATGTTAAATGAAATGCAAATCTGCTTATTATGAATTTTTTTTTTAAAAATGCAACCTTTAAAGTGTTAAACGGGGCTTACACCTCCCCACCCCCCATATAAAACACTGAGTGACTGATTACCGAATCTCTAGTATCCAAGTCCTAAGAACTTGACATATAACTTGGTGATTTCTCCTAGGCCCTAGTGCTTACCGAGGAATTTTAAAAAATAATTAAATTTTAAAGGGCTGAAGGGACATAAAACCCTAAAATAAAAGAGACTGGCCGACTGTTAACACTATGTCTGGAACCATTAAGTTCCTGGAAACCGAAAATTTGCATGAAAGTTGCTCTTAGTCCTAGGTACTCGTAAAATCTTTTCGAAAAATTCAAACTTTAAGAGGGTTGAAAGGATTTTAAACACCCCAAATTAAATAAGCTGACTGACTGCTCACTATCTCTAGAATAAAAAGTTCTCGGAAGTTAAATTTTTGAATGGTGGTTGCACTGAGGCCCTACGGGTTCACTAAATTTAAAAAAAAAAAAATCCAAGGGGGCAAAACCCCGCAAATAAAATACTAACTGAACATTTTATATCTGTAACCTAAGGCCGTCTGCACACGGAGCAACTCAAAAGAAACTGATAACTCGTCGGATGAGTTTGTAACCAGTTGCGCCGTGTGCAGGGCTCCATTCAAGGACATAGGTTACGACTCATCACGGACTGGTTTGTGACTTGAGTCAGTTATCAGTTTCTTTTCAGTTGCTCCGTGTGCAGACGGCCTAACTCTTAAGATGCTGACATTTTGCGTGGTAATTTTTGTTATGCCCTAAGGGATAAGAAACCTTTGTAAAATCATTCGAACTTTAAAGAGGTTAAACGAGGATTACTCCTCCCTTCCCCCAAAAGATTAAATAAATAAAACACCGGCTAATTGGTCACAGTATCTCTGGAACCGTAAGTCCTAAGAAGAGGTAATGTTGCGCGGTGGTTAGTAATTTTTATGCCCTACACATTTACTTAATCTTTTTTTAAAATTCAAATTTTTAGGGGGTTAAGAGGGACTTAGCCCCTTTCCAAATAAAACAGTGAATGACTGATTATTGTATATCTGGAACTTAAGTCCTAAGAAGATGACATTTTGCGTGGTGGTATCTGTTAAGTCCTAGGAGATTACTTAGAAATATGTCTAAAATATTCAAAATTTAAGGGAGTGAACGAGCTTAAAACCCCAAAATAAAATAGACTGACCGGCTGATCACTGTATCTCTGGAACCATAACTTCTTGGTAACTGAAATTTTGCATGGAGGCAGAAGGCAAAATCTTTTTAAAAAATTCAAACTTTAAGGGGGTTGACAAGGGCTTAAAACACCAAAATAAAATAGAGTGACTGATCACTGTATCTCTGGAACCATAAGTTCTTGGTAACTGAAATTTTGCATGGAGGCAGAAGGCAAAATCTTTTTTAAAAATTCAAACTTTAAGGGGGTTGACAAGGGCTTAAAACACCAAAATAAAATAGAGTGACTGATCACTGTATCTCTGGAACCATAAGTTCTTGGTAACTGAAATTTTGCATGGAGGCAGAAGGCAAAATCTTTTTTAAAAATTCAAACTTTAAGGGGGTTGACAAGGGCTTAAAACACCAAAATAAAATAGAGTGACTGATCACTGTATCTCTGGAACCATAAGTTCTTGGTAACTGAAATTTTGCATGGAGGCAGAAGGCAAAATCTTTTTTAAAAATTCAAACTTTAAGGGGGTTGACAAGGGCTTAAAACACCAAAATAAAATAGAGTGACTGATCACTGTATCTCTGGAACCATAACTTCTTGGTAACTGAAATTTTGCATGGAGGCAGAAGGCAAAATCTTTTTAAAAAATTCAAACTTTAAGGGGGTTGACAAGGGCTTAAAACACCAAAATAAAATAGAGTGACTGATCACTGTATCTCTGCAACCATAAGTTCTTGGTAATTGAAATTTTGCATGGAGGCAGAAGGCAAAATCTTTTTAAAAAATTCAAACTTTAAGGGGGTTGACAAGGGCTTAAAACACCAAAATAAAATAGAGTGACTGATCACTGTATCTCTGGAACCATAACTTCTTGGTAACTGAAATTTTGCATGGAGGCAGAAGGCAAAATCTTTTTTAAAAATTCAAACTTTAAGGGGGTTGACAAGGGCTTAAAACACCAAAATAAAATAGAGTGACTGATCACTGTATCTCTGGAACCATAAGTTCTTGGTAACTGAAATTTTGCATGGAGGCAGAAGGCAAAATCTTTTTTAAAAATTCAAACTTTAAGGGGGTTGACAAGGGCTTAAAACACCAAAATAAAATAGAGTGACTGATCACTGTATCTCTGGAACCATAAGTTCTTGGTAACTGAAATTTTGCATGGAGGCAGAAGGCAAAATCTTTTTAAAAAATTCAAACTTTAAGGGGGTTGACAAGGGCTTAAAACACCAAAATAAAATAGAGTGACTGATCACTGTATCTCTGCAACCATAAGTTCTTGGTAATTGAAATTTTGCATGGAGGCAGAAGGCAAAATCTTTTTTAAAAATTCAAACTTTAAGGGGGTTGACAAGGGCTTAAAACACCAAAATAAAATAGAGTGACTGATCACTGTGTCTCTGAATCCATAAATCCTAAGAAGCGGCCATATTGCGTGGTGTTGCTCTTATGTCTTAGGGACTTACTAAGACGTCTTTTAAAAAATGAAATCTGAAAGGTGTTAAAAGGGTCTTAAGTAGATGGTGGACTTTCAAATTTCCAAAAATCGAACAAAATTTGGAATTTTTTTGGGGGTGTGTATTAATATTTTAAAACTGCGTAAATATTGGAATAACATGCATTTAAAGTATATTATGAAAAGTAAATTGAAAACTTGGTGGCTTTAGAAAAATAAATATTAAAGGCAAGTGAAAAAAATATTTTTTAAATGGATTTTTAGAAAAATGAGTCATTTCCAGATTTACAAGTCTTTGAAATGCTCCTTGCTTCACAATTTTTGACGAAATTTTATAAAATTTATAACAAAGACCCCCCCCCCTTATACATTAAAATAAAGTTATGTATCCATTTCGGGTTCCGACATCATTAAGATTATCAAAGTTTAACTTAAGTGTAGAAAAGTACAAAAATTTCACGAAAATTCAGAGTACGAGCATAAAAATATTTCCTAAAAATTAACTATTCTACGAAAGCTTAAAATAATACATAACTCTGTTCAAAATGTATTTATAAGCTATATAAATGCAAAATAAAGGGGGGTGGTTAAAAATTAGATCACAAGGAGCATTTTAAAAAACAATAAAAATTTCAATTTTTTAAAAATAAAAATTTTTTTTTCTAAATATTTATAAAATTTTATAAGGTGTTTGATATAGCTATACTTTAATGAATATATAGGGTGCGTCATAAATTCGTGCAAACTTCAAAAATTTATAATAAAAGAAATAATGCTCGGAAAATTTTTCTGTTTGCGCCAATATGATCAGAGGGAATTTGGATTTTTTTCCATGTAAAAGAAAAAAAAGTTTCCAGAAGTAACCGAAAGAGGGCGCTCACACGTCATACTGAGACATTTTATGCAAATCAGGCAACACACAAACAGAAAATCAAACATATCACAATAACATGAGACTGTGCATTTATTTTAAAGTAATAGATGTTCAACATTACCACCAGCACAAGGTAATAGGCAAGTGAGGCGCGTCACTACGCCCATTACAGCGGAGTGTAGCATGTCGCCATCGATGGCAGCGACTGTCTGTCGAATGGCATTTTTCAGTTTCACCAAAGTGGTTGGGGAACCCCGGTACACATGAGACTTTAAGTATCCCCACAACAAAAAATCCGCCGGGTTCAAGTCTGGTGATTGTGAGGGCCACTGAACCTTACAACCTCGACTTATCACTCGGCCTTCAGTGAAAGATTCCAACAGGAACGTATTGACATCACGTAAAATGTGGGGCGCACACCATCTTGCATGAATGTGACAACAGGTAACGCATGTCTTTCCTGCAATGCAGGCTTAACGTGGTCACGCAAAAGCGTAAGATACCGTGCTGCAGTGACTGTACAGGTTTTCCACCCGAATACAAGACAAGGCTCTTCAAAAAAGAAAGGACTCAGAATAAAAGACGCGGTGAAACCGCACCAAACAGTCACACTAGGAGAATGTAGTGGCCGGTTGAGATACTCACGAGGGTTTCGCGAGTATCTGAACAGTCGTATCTGGGCGACTTTTAATACGCAAAAAAGCCGCCCAGATACGACTGTTTTGCGTATTAACGTCACCATGCAGTGAAAAGTGGGCTTCATCCGACCACATGACATTCAACAACCATTGTGGATTATTTTCCATTTGTGCGAGAGCCCATGTAGCAAAGATTTGTCTTGCATCTGTATCTGCCGGTAATAACTGGTGAAGTGCATGGATTTTGTACGGATACAGATTCAACATTCCGTGCAGAATACGTCGAATCGACGGTTCCGGAATCCCCGTTCTTCTCCCAGCTTCACGAGCACTGCTACTTCCCGTTGATGTCTCGGCTGCCAAATTTTCCATGGAACTTTTTACAACATGGACGCGGTCCGCGCTCAAGGATGGTCTGCCAATTCGTGGACGATCCTCCAAACGCCCCGTTTCCTCAAAACGTCGTCCTAAATTCAGTATCCCATTCAATGAAATAGGACTTTTTCGCGCCTTCAGTCCTTTCTCCGTGCGAAACTTTACCGATGCAACAGTTGGGGATTCACCATTCTTGTAGAAAAGTTTAACAACCAACACTCGATCTGGTAAAGAAAGCATGCTGCCGGCTTCGAATGACGGATCCATTTCCAACCAGGTGTTTCATTGATAGCCTGATTTGCATAAAACGTCTCAGTAGGACGTGTGAGCGCCCTCTTTCGGTTACTTTTGGAAACTTTTTTTTTTTACATGAAAAAAAAATCCAAAATCCCTCTGATCATATTGGCGCAAACAGAAAAAATTTCCGAGCATTATTTCTTTTATTATGAATTTTTGAAGTTTGCACGAATTTATGACGCACCCGGTATATGCAAAATTTTAGATCTCTGAGGTAAAAATTTCAAAAATTGCCTTGTAATGTCCACCACCCCCTTAAAACCCGAAAATAAAACATGTCTCAGTTATCACTGTATCTATGGAACCGCAAGGCCTAGGAAGCTGAAATTTTGCGGTTCCTCTGAGGCTTATTGAGGATTCCCCGAAGGAGGTTATAAAAGTGGCTTAAGGTGTCCGCCTACGTTGCACTGACTGTTTTGGGGCAAAATATCGAAATTCTTTTCTATTGACCTATTTCAAATATTAATATTTCAGGATTCCAACACTACTTTGGACATACGATCATTGGACGAGAATTTATGGCCAATTGATAATCCGAAAGCGATATTAACCCTTACGTCGGCTCATCAGTCTTTATACTGTTCCCCAGCTCATCGGTCTCACAGACCGCCACGCTATAAAATTAGGATATAATCCTATTTTTATAAATTTTTCGCAGTTATAAGTCATTAATGCAAGACTACTGCCCCCTCTCATTCTTGAAAAGGGTAAATAGAAAAATAGATTATTCAACAAAAATTTCAGAATCCGATTCCTCAATCTGTGATAGCGCGAGAGAGACAAAATGTCTGGTTCGTTGTGAAACAGGAGGAATTCTTCCAGCCATGCTAGCTACGACAATAAAACACAGATCTTAGAAATAGAATGCATGCAGACTGACAGATAATTAATCCAGTTCAAGGCTTATCGGTCATACAGACCGGCAAAAATTTAAATCAGCTCAAGGCTCATCGATCCAAAAGACTGACTATGTTTTGCAAAGATTAAATTTACCGACAAAATACGAGCGGGCGAAAATCTCCGATGTCAGGACCCGACTGAAGAACTCAAACACCCTCAACAGTCTGATCACCACCCCACCCTTCAGAACAGGTGCAAAGCGATCTCCTAGACCGATGAGCCGACGTAAGGGTTCAAAGGCTGGAAGCAGCATCTTCAAATGCATTTTCTAGAAAACTCATTTTTCAGTTACTTTTGTAAACGAGAAAGCTAATCATTTAAAAAGTTTTAAATATATTTCATGAAATTTTGCAATGTATTTTTTGCACATTACTAACTACACCCAACAATTTTTTTACACGTTTTTTTAAACACGAATTTGAAGGTACATGGTCCAAGAAAAAGTAAAGTCTTTTTTCAAATGATTTTTTTTTAGTCTTTATTTGGTCTAACACGATTTCAAAATCATTGTCTTGTAGGCACACATGTATGTACTTTTCAAAAATCTATTGCCTCTCTTAAAAAACTAGCAGCACTGCTATTTAAATGAACAAAAGAAAATGTGTGTTCTGACAGAAATGTACGTTTAGGCTTTGTCACATTAAACGAGCATAATTTGGATGCAGAAGACAGAGAGAAGGACAACCTAAAAATCGTTGATGCGTGGAAAAAATATCCAATTATGGATTTCATGACATATGCTTGATGATAGGATTTTGGTCCAGTTCGTCGTAAACAATTGCATTTATTATCAAGTAGCGATGAATAATTACTAAATATTATTTTTTTAAATCTATTTTTAATTTGAAGTTTTCTATGCTTATTTTTGGATTCACCAAATATTTATTTTTTGAAGTTTCCAGTTATGTTTCTTTTCGCTACTAATTGTACCTATGAACTATGTATTTTGAACTTAATTGCTCCATAAAAATGCATATTATGTACATACGTATGTACAGGGTGATTTTTTTAAACTGACACTACTCAGAGCCATCTGTAGCGCGATCTATCAGCCGGAATTCCACCAAAATTGATAAAGAGACTAAAGACGATATGGGAAAGAGTCCGCGAAAAAAAAAAATTAGTTCAAAAAATCACCGATAGGAGACGATATGGCGCTGGTGTGGTCGGTTGCACCCGAGAATTTGCATAAAAGGCATGTAAAACATCGAAATGCAAATTCATGACTACGTAGTCGACAGCACCGCCAGTATTTTGGGCTATAAAGGTCGGTGCGGAATCTGTTGCGCCTTCGCTTTACAGAAGGGTCATCAGTCGCTTTTTACCATTTGCACGGCCACCTCGCTCTCCGGACCTAACCCATGTGACATTTTTCTGTGAGGTTATTTAAAGTCTAAGGTGTATCTTGGTGGAGTCTCGAACTTGGCGGCCCAAAAAGACAACATATCTCGGACTTTGATGAACATTCCTGGTGACATGTTACGCTTGGCCGTTGAGAACTTAGTGTTTAGGATGCAATGTGTCGTCCGCAAGGACTGTGGTCACATTGAAGGAGGGACAAGTGAATTTGCTGCATAAAGTGGTGTTGCAGTGAAATTTCTTTGTTATTCGTTTGTCTGCTTACAACTTTTTCAGTATGCATCCCTTATCTTTATAGCCCGAAATATTGACGCTGCTGTCGACTACAGTCGTGAATTTGTATTTTGATGTGTTACTTGCCTTTTATCAAATTTTCGGGTGCGCCGACAACAAAAGCGCCATATCTTCCCCTATCGGCGACTTTTGGAACTTTTTGTTTTCACAGAAACTCTTTCCCATGTCGTCCTTAGTCCTTCTGTCAATTTTGGTGGAATTCCGGCTCATAGAACGCGCTACAGATGTCTCTGAGTAGTGTCAGTTTAAAAAAAATTATCCTGTATATCAGATGTTTTACAGTAATTTTATTACCTTTTTTTTACACGGTTTTTCGAGCTAAATATATTTCCTTATTTCATCTTACACGGTTTTCGGATGACATGGAACGTATCCCCCATTTTACTATAGGAAACGTATCTTTTTTTACACGGTTAATTTTTACACGGATTTCGGGGGAACGTATTGTTCCGTTTTCCTGAGTTCCATAGGATTGAATAAAATCTCTTCGGAAAGTGCACACAATTTATTATTCTGTAAATTCTTCAGGTGCATATACAATTACTAACAGAAAACATGTAACAACTGTCTTCTATACAACAGAAAACTCTTAAAACACAAGTCAGGATAACAGTCTTCAATACAATACATGCCTGACGCACTTTCAATGCATTCAATTCTCAGCAGAAAAGAACCTGAGTTCCAATGCCAATGTCAGGTATATTTATAGACTTCCAAAACGCCCCCTATCGGTCGGCCAGCTAGAAATCTCTAGAATGCTTTAGAAAGGCCTAGAAGGTTGGCGACCAAAATGAGTCACCAAATCCATCGCCAATTTGGCGATAACTCTCATATTTGGCATGATTAACATAGACTCGTAAAATTCCTAACAGTATCTACCGTGTAAAAAAAAAAGAGTTAGGTGTATGCTTTGATCGAAAAGCTAAGCTATATGTGTTCATTTAATCGTTCTCCAGGTACCTGTACTTATAAAAAAGTAATTTTAAAAAGAAAAAAACAGTGTTTTTTTCACTTGTTTGGGTATATTTCTGTGATTTTTGGGAATATTGTAAAACTTTTATTTCAGAACAAATTTAAGTGTCACAGTAGTATGTAGTACAAAGGAAATTAAAATATGTTGAGTTGGGTTGAGTGTAGGTGTCTTGCATAAGCACTCAATTGTACTAAAAATTTATAAAAACTCCCTCTATTTTTAAATGTTATGAAATTTTTACCAAAACTATATCTGTTTCCATGATTTCATATCATATTTGAACTAAAAATATAGGTATTTAATCAGTACTGTATAATTTTGAAAAAAAATGTGCTCCAAACATAGGCAGATACCTTAAATCTCCAAAATAAAATTAAAAATCAAAAATTTGTATTCGATGTCAGGTCACTATCGTTAAAGTATGTGGTGAACTCCTCTGAAGAATGCCACCACCCTATTTCTCAAGTTTATATATATATATATATATATATATATATATATATATATATATATATATATATATATATATATATATATATATATATATATATATATATATATATATATATATATATATATATATATATACAGTGGAATCTCGATCGATCGTTTTCGGATCCATCGTTTTTCCGTATGTACCGTTCATTTTATCCAGTCATATTGCTTTGTTATGTTTCCGGATCTATCGTTTTCCCGCATTTATCGGTCATTTCAATCGGTCCCTTGAAAAACGATAGATCGAGATTCCACTGTGTCTATATATATATATATATATATATATATACTCTAGCTGAAAATCCGCACTTCGCTACGGAGTACATTCAAATAAAATACAACGGTCAATCTATGCAATTAATGACAAAATAAATGAATATATATATATATATATATATGTATATATATTTATAATAAATACAAAGATCAATGTATGCAATTGATGTAAAAAAAACAAAAAAAAATAATTATGAAAAAATCGCAAGGGATATTTTTATAGACAAAATAATGTAGAAGAAAATATTCAAATTAAATCTAAAAGAACGTACTAAAGAATATAGTACAGTTAATACAGTACAGTTTGAGGAACATATCTTTTACTCTATTTTAATATTTTTTGGATAATGTCCAATCTTTTGACGCATTAGCAAGAAAAAAATATTTTTTGAAAGAAATCACGTGATCAACATTTAATAAATTCAATTCTAAAAATTAATCTTTAAAAATTCACCAAAAATCAGAAATTGAAGGTAAAGATTCGAAAAAGATTTCATTTTAAAGGAATTTTTATAGTCTTTCTCGTGATATAAATTTTATAACCCTCAAATTATTAATTTAAATGCAAACTGTAAAAAAGTTACAAATGCAGCTTAAAAATTTAATTTAAAAAAATCTAAGAAGAATTTTTCAAAAATCTTTCTTAGTGCACCCCTACACTATAAGAAGAATCGCCATGCAAAATTTCAGCCGGTCCAGCGGTTTGGTCTGTGAGTTGTATGTCAGTTACGGAACTGTTTTATTTATAAATAAAACAATTTCTAGATAAAACAATTCCGTAACTGACTGACTGACAGTTGACGCACTGACCAAACCGTTGGATCTAAAGGGCTGACATTTTGCATGGCGATACTTATAAGGGTGAACTAAGAAAGATATTTTAAAAATTCTTCTCAGATTTTTAAAAATTAAATTTTTAAGCTGTTTTTGTGACTTTTTTTAAAGTTTGCATTTAAAATAATACTCTAAGGGTTATAAAATTTATATCACGAGAGAGATCATAAATATTCCTTTAAAATGAAATCTTTTTCGAATCTTTACCTTCATTTTCTGATGTTTGGCGAATTTTTAAAGATTAATTTTTAGAACTTAATTTATAAAATGCTGATCACGTGATTTCTTTTCTTTTTGTGATACTTTAAATGAATTTTGCGTCACATGCATAACAACAAAATACATTTTCAAAAAAAAATTTTTTTTTTTCTAATGCGGCAGATGATTGGACATTATCAAAAAAAAATATTAAAATACAGTAAAAGAAAATTTTTATTTAGGTATTCATTATTGTGTACAATGTGAAGGCAAAAACATAAAATTCCCCTTGAAAATTCGTAGAATTGAGGATCCAACGTCTCCATAATGATTTCACAGATGTTTGGAAACTCCGAAAAGGCATATGAAGATAAGAATACATAACAATACCTGGACAGACATAGACAACCTAACGCTAGAGTCCTTTCCGTCTCTATATTACTCTTATTTCAATGGTCAATACCTATTATAAGTCATTCGCTTTTTAAGTGCGTTGTGGAGTGCTGTGTTATTACTGATTTTTCTATTCAATTTACTTTATTATAGTTTTATATTATACTAGCGGCCCGTCCCGACTTTGTCCGGGTTGAACAAAATATTATACCAATAAATTTCCAGTTGGTAGCCAATAAATTGTAAATCTTTTTTTACCTTAAATGTCCAATAAAAAGCGTAGTTCCAAATGTAGTTTTCTTCAATAAACCCTTTAACGTTTCCAGTTTCAAAAATTCTTTTTGTATTTATCAATACCTCCTCTACTTGAATCTTAAAAATATTAAACCTGTTCCTTACGGGGTGGGATAGCATATATCCGAAGCACATACTCTCGAAAAATACGGTGTGATGTCGGCAGAGATATAGTCTCGAATTCCACTTCGTTGTGACTTTCCTAACGTCTTTGCCCCCAAAGAACAATTGGGTGACATTCTGGGAACGGAGGGTCAATCTTGCCGAAAAGGACTGACAATTTATAGCTTTGTTTATGAAGTAATAAAACCAAACAAATACTAAGAATAGAAAACGGTAGAATATTGCTCGTTATTAAGATTTTATCTCTTAAATATATAGTGTAAAATTACACTGGTATATTAATTTATTTCCAAATAAAAGGAACATTTATATTACTTCTGAAGTATACAGAATATTCAAGAAAAATCGTTAGCTAATCATACTATATATATATATATATATATATATATATATATATATATATATATATATATATATATATATATATATATATATATAGAGAGAGAGAGAGAGAGAGAGAGAGAGAGGGGGGGGGTAAGAGTTATTAACCTCTTTAATATAAAGTAAAGAATTAAACCGAGACATTTACTTCTTTTCTGAGCAAAGCGGGCCATGAAGAATTTCTTTTGAATTTTCATATATAATAAAAAAAAATTTCTACATATGTAAGAAGTTAAGAAGTATATTTTGTTATTAATGAAAATCGTTCATTTTTCTTTAACATGGGGTTAAATGAAGAACACGACGAGAAAACCATGACGGACTAAAAAATGCCTACATTTAAAATGTGTCGATGATATTTAGCTTGAAATGAAAATGATACATGCAGAATCATAAGCATTTGGATGCAAGTAATGCATGACATGGGGGGAAAAATTACGTCACGCAAAACGCGAATTCAGGTTGTAACCTGCTTTTATAATACTAAAACATCTAATCTTTTTTTTTTTCAAATTGGGTTTTTAATTCCTATGATAAGCTATGGGGAATTTTTTATTCAGTATTTTTATAATACCAAATTAGCTGATGCATATTTTTGAAATCTTCTCCCTGTATTTCAAAAAGAAAATTTCAATGATATAGTACAAGTTTTCAATTTTTTTTTCAATTTGCTTTGTTTAAAAATACATTTAGTTTTTATTTTAAAACAATACACATTAATTATTATTAAATAATTATTTTAAATGTATTAAATGCATTAATAATTTTATTTGTGTATGCGGAGTGGTTGACATCCCACAATGCCGGTAAATTTCTGTAATCGTCAATAAAATTTAAAATTTCTTCCGAAGACTGCGACATTCTGAACACTGGCTTGAAAACTGCCTTGGATAATAGAAAAACGCATGGAATTCAGCACGAAAATCCACTCGGGTTGGATACAACTGCGATATCGCATGCTCTATCGCGGCGCATGCGCTGTCCTGGAATTTGCAGGTGGTGAAGCATCGCTCTGAGCATGCTTCACATTTCTCTCTCCGTGCGACATGTCGAAAGCGAAATCGAACCCGAAAGCGCAAAAGTGTGGACATAGCTTTATAGGGGTGCACTAAGAAAGATTTAAAAAAAATTCTTCTCAGATTTTTTTAAATTAAATTTTTAATCTGTTTTTGTTACTTTTTTAAAGTTTGCATTTCAAATAATACTCTAAGAGTTATAAAATTTATATCACGAGAGAGATCATAAATATTCCTTTAAAATGAAATCTTTTTCGAATCTTTACCTTCATTTTCTGATGTTTGGTGAATTTTTAAAGATTAATTTTTAGAATTTAATTTATTGAATGCTGATCACGTGGTTTCTTTTCTTTTTGTGATACTTTAAATTAATTTTGCGTCACATGCATAACAACAAAATAAATTTCAAAAAAAAAATTTTTTTTGTAATGCGGCAGACGATTGGACATTATCCAACAAAAAATATTAAAATACAGTAAAAGAAATGTTCCTCAAACTGGACTATATTAACTGTACTATAATATTCTTTAGTCTGTTCTTTTAGATTTAATTTCAATATTTTTTTCTACATTATTTTGTCTATAAAAATATCCGTTACGATTTTTTTATAAATATATATATTTTTTTTTTGTTTTCTTTCGGCATTAATTGCATACATTAACCGTTGTATGTAATTTGAATGAACTCCGTAGCGAAGCACGGGTATTCAGCTAGTTGAAATTATAAGAACCAAATGACACAATTCAAAGCCCTCGTTTCATTCCTTAATGAAGCACGGGTGTTCAAGCTAGTATGAAATGTATGAAAGTTGTTCTTAAACATGCATCAACATTCTGAGCAGTAGCATGTTAAAAAAAACAGATATGAAGAATACGCACAGGCAGTGGCGTAACTAGGGGGTGCGGTGGGTGCGGTCTGCACCGGGCGGCATATTTTTATTTAGTATTAGTTGTAAAAAACCCCTTGTTCAATTCATAAGTTACTATTCGATTTCTATGAATTATGAATTACTATATGATTTCGAATATTTTTCCTCATCGTCAAGTCAATGTTATTTTTATTTATAAATATAATAATATAAAATAAAACATATTTTATGGAATTTTTTTTATAAATTAGGTATATGTTTTGTCTCATAGGTGGGGAAACTGCGGCCTCCGTAAGATTCTTGTGGTCTTTATAAAAGTTGCATTTATAGGTATTTCAACTTAAGCGGCCTCCTTTATTACTGCCTAATTTAAATATGGCATCCAATGGTAAAAAAGTTCCCCACCTATAGTTTGTCTCGATTACAATTATTTATTTATGTTTATTAATTTATTAAAACCACCAATTGATTGACTTAGAAAGGGCGGCAAATTGGAGACCGCCCCGGGCGGCAAAAGTTCTAGCTACGCCACTCCGCACAGGATAGAAAATTTTAAAAGCATTGGCAGATAAAGAACCAGGTTCCGATATAAATAACTTTATACCTCATTAAAAATTACGTACGAAAGGCAAAATAGAAATACACAAAAAAAGATTCAAAATGAGTAAGTTAAAAGAAACGAAAATATGAAGTATGCGATAGCAGTTAAAAAACATGCACCACAACTTCAGCGACCAGCTTTACATAAACCTCAGAGCTATTAAGAATGGCATTCGAGAACCGTGGAAACACTTTCCTACCCGAAATCCGACTTTTTTACCACAACCTTTAATGTTGCATCTGGAAAAAAGACATCGCAATCTCTTTCGTACGAGGCAAACCCCAAATTTTTATCATAATTGGAAGAAAAAAAAAGAAAAGAAAAACTCATAACGAAACTTATAACATAAAGCCCAGACAGCGAAAAGCAGTGAAAGTATGGCGGAAACGATACAACCGACGAGGCAGAGGCGCATAATTGGCGCTTTTCTAAAGACCCAAGATGGCGAACCGTATATCTGACGGCGGACAAATATATGATACATTATATACGTATATGCACTGCTGGCCATTAAAATTACAACACCAGGAAGGAAAGTAAATAACAAAACTTCACTTATTGTATGTATACAGCATACTAGGAAGGAAACGTTATTGAATTTGTAGGCAAATTGGGGGTATACAAAATTAGTACACACAGGTGCCGGCTCTGGCAGCTAAACGGATCAAACCCGGTTAGGCATCGAGTCGAACTGGGCTTGGTTGACAGATACGGGCAAAACATATTGCTGCTTCAAGTCCATGCCACACTTCATCAATCTCGTAGTGGTTGGCGGCCCAGTCTCTCAGCAACCTATGGCCAGATGTTTTCAATGGGTGAGAGATCTGGAGAACGTGCTGACCAGGGCAACAGTCGAACACCCTCTGTGTCGAAGTAGGTCAGGGCACGGCGGGCAACAAGCGATCTTGCGTGATCTTGAAAGATGACGTCTCCGAGGCCTCGAAGATAGAACACAGCCACCGACCTTAAGATATGAAAAATGTAACGCTGGCTGTTCAGATTACCGACGACGCGAACAAGAGGTGTTCGTGTCGTGTACCCAATGACTGCCCATTAGGGTGGAGCGAAAAAAGTTTTTCTCGAAATTCACATTGCCTGAGTCAGTATTTTGTGTGAAACTGGCTGGAACAAATTTTCTCCAAATTTCAGCTCAAAATGTTGCCATCTTGAGGTTCCACACTTTAAGTGAATATTTGTATTGCCTTTTTAAAAAGTTTTTAATGCCTTTTTATAAAAAAATAATACTTAATTAATTGAAAAATTAATTAATTTGTAAATTAATGTTAATTAATATTTAATATTAATAATTATTTGATAATCAATATTAATATTGACAGTTATTGTCAAATGTCAGTGCTAGAAATGACATTTCGCACACTTTTGAGAATATCACTGCCAAATCTAGCTGTTGTTTGTGATAGAACGGAGTATAGGATAGATCAGCTGCTATCATTGCATCCTCTGTGCTTCGTGATATAGGGATTGCATCCAAAGATACTCCATCTAAAGTTATTGACAGGAGTAAGATGAGGAGAGAACGTCGAAAGATGCGATCACAGCTTAATGTATATTGTTACTATAATGCAGTATGAATCTTCAGGTGTCAGATGTTTGTCATCTCATGTTTGGGCATTACGTACTCACTAGCTGCAGCTAGTGTGTGCTCTTATGTGTGCATATAACTAACTAGCTCTGGAAAATAATGCATCATTATTTGCTCAATTCGTCTAAGAATTTTAATGAAGTTTAGAAAAAAAAGCAGTTTAAATAAAGATTTCAAATGAAAATCAACAATTAAGTTATGAAATCTTTGTTGTCTAGCTACTTTTAGTTTTTGTTTTCTCATAAACAGATACAAAAACATAAACATGATCTGCTTATTTTTTCATGATTCACATTAAATTTTTAACATTCTAAGGTAAAGGTATCAATAGTTGACCATTTAAGGGAAGTGATTCATATAAGCTATAATACAACTAATGGATTACACTGAATAACAAAAATGCATATATTAACCTATCTTAGACCCTTCCTGAATGAGCATATTAACTGTAATTTTTTATGAATGAACCTTTAAAATTTTTTTATCCATTTTTGGAAACTGAGTTTCTGTGTTAGTAGTTGACCATCAAAATTTAGTAGTTGACTTGCATTGTTTTAGTAGTTGTCCACTATTAAAAAATAACAATTAAAAGATTTGCGCAATTAAAACTACAGTACTTAAGTAG
The DNA here is from genome assembly GCA_907164885.2 of Dolomedes plantarius. NCBI lineage: Eukaryota > Metazoa > Arthropoda > Arachnida > Araneae > Dolomedidae > Dolomedes > Dolomedes plantarius. Next base: position 109,793,993 of record OU015499.1, read on the forward strand.
CATTATTATTATATTTTAATAATTAATTTAAAATAACTTATACAGTTCACAATAGAATTTAAATGTGTAACAATATATTTCGTTATTAAGATGCCTTCCAGATAAAATCTATATCAGGCACAGCATGTATACAGTCGGACCTCTATTTTGCGAACTTTTCCTTGAAACCAAGAACATTTTGCGAATTTCCTTGTAAAATAACCTCCAAATAGCGAAGTGCATTCTCTATTTAACGAACTTTTTCTTGTGATCCAATATTTTTTTTCTCCATATTTCTCAAAATATTTATGAACATTTCAAACATTCATTCTTTTAACATATTTTATGTTGATCAATGACCTTGAACTGGTTTTACCAGTTACCTAACTCACCGAGAGCAGAAAAATCGCTGTCATTCTTTGCATTTCATCCAGGAAGTGCAACCTTTATCACCCCCAAACACACACGCACTGTCCACTTCACTAGTAAACTTTCAATATCCCCCTTTGACCCTCAATGGAGCTGTCCCGTGTCCTTGAACTAGTCTCTCGTTTTTAGATTTTTGACCAGAGTCGAGCTGGTAATTTCGATTCTTGTAGCTGGAAAATGTCAAAGTGAAAGTGCTTGAGCATCAAAGAAAAAATTTAATTCTTCATGAGGTGGATAAAGGTGGGAAGAAAGAGGATATTGCTTTAAAATTTGGTATTCCTCCAAACAGCTTATCAACCATAATTAAAAAAAATCGTGATAAGATACAAAATTATGATTCATCGAATTCTATAAATACGGGTCACATACTGAATAAACCCTTCCGGGCTGTACCTGAATGTTTAATTTAGTGATATACCTTTGTTTAGATACCGTATCTAAAGACTTTGCGTAATCTGAGAGCATTTTATTTAACAAGCTGTAAGAATGCTCATTGAACGCCATGTTAAATTATGCAATGTTTTGCCACTCCTCGCCAAACAAGAAGTAAAATCTGCAAGAGTTGAGATGTGACATGCTGCGAGACACTGCCTTATATTTGTGAGTTAATTTTAAATTAATTATTTACATTTTATGCCGTTACCTATCTTATAACCGAAGTATTTGTTTCAAAAGTATTTTATATTTCCACAAAAACTAAATACAATTTATCGTAAAACTAGCTTACGTTCAGTACAAAACTGAAATATTTACCTCACACTTTATTTAAATAAGCTCTGTTTTGCTGTTGATTGCAGTAATGAGAATTAGAAGCACAGCTACTAATTTTTCCATTTCCCATTGAATGTTTTATTGTAAAGAAATAATTACAAGATAAAAAGAACTTTTTATATACCATGTTTTTAAATTTTCTGTTGAATCATATAGACTTGACAATTCTATGTATTAATAAATACTTTAAAAAATTTTTTTTGATGAATTATCCCATCAACTTGAAAGAAAATGATCAAATGCGTAATCAATCGTTTAGCTCGAGAATTGAAAGTTAACTTGCGTTTAACTTTTCATTCCCGTCCCGGCCGATAGATGGCTGCAACATTCTACAAAACAAAATTAACTTAAAATGAATTAAAATCTGCTTAAAGATGGCTGTAAGTATTAAAAGAATGCATTGTCATCGCGTTCTGAGCTATTCTAAAAGTTTCAAATGTCTAGCTAGTCGGGAAGTTAGTTAAAAATCGATTGCAAGATTTGTACTGGACAAACACACACACACACACAAACAAACAAACAAGAAAGCGAGTTAATAAAAACATGGTAAAAAGTGGACTGAATTGCATCGGTATTTTTTCACTATATTCTGGTAATTCTGTGTTTTGCATAAAATTAACTTTTTAAGTTTTATGTCCATAATTAATATATTGATTGTTGAAATTATTTAGCTAGATCTGTTTGAAACTTGACAGGCAATTTAAAAGTTAAGAGTTTTCGTATTTTTATTCGTAGTTAACGTTTCTCAAATATCAGTAAACTCAATAGTGTGTCCCATTCCATGACTAAAATATATAATTATGCCATTTCCTCATTCTGACATGAGCATCAAAAATAAAAATCTATGCAATTATGCTGCTTGCTCTGTTTGGCCATGATGTCAGAATTATGGTACAATTTTCAACAGTTTGAATTGACTTCCATCTGATATCTAAAAAGTCAAGAGCTTCATCAAAATGCTTTAAATTCTCTAAACAGTTCTGGATTTTTAACATATTGCAGTTACGTCTGAAAATCTGTTTATAATAAAAATAATTTTCAGTCAGTGTCATATATTTCTGACGACTACGTGAGTAAAATATATTTTTAAATTAACCTTTCAAGGTCAAGGTAGAAGGGTTTACGGAGTTCCTAGCAACGCGAAGCATTGCACTGCTTTCACCTTCGAACATATAATCTATATATATATAACAGTTCCGTAACTGACTCATTCATTCACTGACTGACTGACTGACTGACATACAACGCACAGAACAAACCGCTTGACCTAAAGGGCTGAAATTTTGCATGGCGATTCTTCTAATAGTGTAGGGGTGCACTAAGAAAGATTTTTCAAAAATTCTTCTTAGATTTTTTTAAATTAAATTTTTAAGCTGTTTTTTTAACTTTTTTTACGTTTGCATTTAAAATAATACATTGAGGGTTATAAAATTTATATCACGAGAAAGATCATAAAAATTCCTTCAAAATGAAATTTTTATCGAATCTTTATCTCCATTTCCTGATTTTTGGTGAATTTTTAAAGATTAATTTTTAGAATTTAATTTATTAAATGCTGATCACGTGATTTCTTTTTCTGGTACTTTCAATAAATTTATCGTCACGTGAGTAACAACTAAATAGACAAAAAAAATATTTTTTTCTCTTTCTAATGCAGCAGACGATTGGATATTATCCAAAAAAAATGCATATCCCTTACGATTTTTTTATAAATATATATATATAGATAGATAGATATTTTACATCAATTGTATACATTGATCATCGAATTTATTATATATATATATATATATATATTTATTTTTTGGCATAAATTGCATACGTTGACCGTTGTATTTAATTTGAATGTACTCCGTAGCGAAGTGCGGGTTTTCAGCTAGTGAGCTAATAAACTTATACACATTTTCCGAAGTAAGAATTGCCAAACATGAATTTAGAAAAATCGCACTGCCGCCACCTGGATCCGTGATCGGTCCTAGCTTTGGCCTACGAAGAAAATTCCGTTTCCCTATAGAGCAGGGGTAAACCGATAACTGTGTGCTAAAGAGCAGATACCTTGACGATGACTTCTGCTAAAATGACGGAATGACCGCTTCCAATCATGAGATTAAGTACTGGAACACTGGCTCCATTTACAGGCATGGTAGCGAACCAAAATCGGTTTCCCAAAAGGGAGGTTTTTTTTTTGCAGTATTAAAGCAATTATGTTAAGATGAAAGAAGGAATTAAAGGATTTAAACTTGATAGATGTGGAGTCTAGCTTCGTAAGGAGAAGGGTCCACGAACGCGTGCCCAATTTCACGGCTCTTTGCAGTCTTTAAATTCATCAACCTTTTCAAAGGTGTAACCCTTAACCCATTTAAGACCGCTCCATGTTTCCTGTATTGGAAATACACCAGGTTTTCAACAATCAATGTTGCCACAAAATTAAAATACCGAATTGTATCATGATCAACAAAGATTTAAAAATAATAAAAAATAATTCAAAAGAGATAAAGTTTGACGTCACCGCATAGGTATATATTTCATTTATCTCTTGATATACAGGGTGTCCATAATTAAAGTCCCACTTTCAAAAGGCTGCAAAAAAAGAACCACTCGTCAGAATGAATTCAAATTTGAACTGAATATACTGGAAGAAGGGGGAAACGATTTGGCATAATAAAAAAAATTTCAAAATGTATCAATAGATGGCGCTGTAAGTGACATACTATGCAAACTAATTAAAAGACACTCATGCGCACGACACATTGCATATGGTATAAAAGCGCTGGATATGTGGCGTTCCCATCATATTGTATCTGAGTAGCTTGTCATGAGTCTCTCAATGAAGGATCGCTCTTCTACGGTATGCGAGTCTTTAGCGCAGCCAAGTCATTCCAACACTTCAACAGCGTGCATGCCTGGATAGAATAATTTTCATGCAAGATGGCGCTCCTCCGCACATCGCAAAGCCAGTAATGCAACTGCTCAGTTTAAATTTGAGTTTAAATTGAGTTAATTCAGTTCAAATTTGAAGTCATTCTGACCAGTGGTTCTTTTTTTGCAGTCTTTTGAAAGTGGGACTTTAATTATGGACACCCTGTATTACGCTAACGTGCGTGTCACTGGAATTGACGTTTATGTATAATGAAGAATGGCAACTGCTACTGCAATTTTATTTTGCTCTCACTTCAAAAAAAAAAAGAAGAAAACAAAAAGAGTAATATTAGAAAATTAACTTTTAATAAATTTTAATAAAACAAAAAATGAAATTAAAAATCAATAAATGCGTTCACTTACCTTGCAACATCTAGAATTAACATCCAATATGTGCGCATGTGCAGCACAAATCAGAAAACTGTGCTTAAAGTTTAGACCGATTCTTTTTAGTTAAGAAGTACTAATTTTTATCCTTTTAAAAGTACGTCGTGAATTATAAAATTAAGAACAATATAAATTACAGTATACTAAGCATTCTGAAGTACAAACACAATATGTAATATACCAAATTACCAAATTTCAGAAAGTAAACATTTGCAAGTTAGCGAGACACATAGGGGTGATTCCAGGAAATGTAACAGCTTCCATTTACTGTTGTCCCCCTTCAAAATTGTTGGTTCTTTATTAATTAAAAATTATTATAATTATTTTAAAGCTTTAAAACTTATCTTAGAATTATCCTGAGGCTTCAAAACATAACTATACGAAGTTTCAAACAGAGTCGTCAAGAAATGTAGATTTGTATACGATACATACATACATACATACATACATAGAGACTCTTTGCAATATATATATGTGGGGAGCCAACGACCACAGCAACATTATTGGATATAAACATCCTTTATTAGTTAAATATTAGAAAAATGAAAATAAACAGCTCGAGAGTGACGTCTTCCCATCTCGGAGTACAGCGATCGTCTGATAAGCGGGAATACATCATGTTGGCGTACGCACTGACGTCACACAGACAGTAGCGCCGCGTAACGTTTGGAGATGGAGATAGGATTGAATTTCACATATGTATGTATATATACACTGCTGGCCACTGTAAATGCAACACCCTGAAGGAAACATGCAAATAACATGAAATTTACAACTTGCATTAGCGGAGGTGAGATATGCAAATGATTAGAATTTCAGTGCAGACGCACATCACGCGCGCCTGTGGCGCCACTTCAAAGCTCTATTTAAGGCTTGGAGATTTCGACGATTTCAAGTTCGGCAATTTTGTTTTTCTTGGGGTTTAAAAAAACGATCAATTATGCCTCGTCGAAAACAGCGATCATCTTTTGATCAAGTATCCGAGTTCGACAGAGGAAGGATAGTGGCCTACGGAGATTGTGGATTATCTTTCAGGGAAATCGGTAGTCGTGTTGGACGAAACCAAACAACTGTAATGCGGATATGTGATCGTTGGATGCAGGAGGGTACGACGGACCGGCGTGTTCGATCGCATCCACTTCAGCGCACCACTCCACGTGATGACAGGCAAATTGTGCGCATGGCAGTGACGGATCGCTCAGTCACATCACGAACCATAGCACAGCACATGCAGTCTGTAACGCATCATCCAGTGTCTGCGCTTACCATTCGACGCCGTTTACAGCAGAGTGGTCTGTCCGCAAGACGTCCATTGCTTTGTCTACCCTTGACGCAGAACCACAGACGTCTCCGCCGCCAATGTTGCGAAGACAGAAATATGTGGACGGCAGAATGGAATGAAATTGTCTTTACTGACGAGTCACGCTTCTGTCTGCAACACCACGATGGTCGCATTCGAGTCTGGAGACACCGTGAAGAGAGGATGCTGAACAGCTGCGTTATGCACAGCCACACTGGTCCTGCACCGGGTATTATGATATGGGGCGGTATTGGATATCGCTCTCGCACACTTCTAGTACGCATTGCCGGTACTTTAAACAGCCATCGCTACATCTCCGAGGTGTTGGATCCAGTTGTCCTTCCTTACCTTCAGGGCTTGCCCACAGCCATATTTCAACAGGATAATGCGCGACCACACGTGGCACGCATTGTCCAACGGTTCTTCGTCAATCGCCAGATTGAATTGCTTCCCTGGCCGCCTCGCTCTCCGGATCTTTCGCCGATAGAAAACATGGGGTCCATGGTTGCTCTACGATTGACCTAGATTCTATCCCCAGCTGCCACAGCAGATCAACTTTGGCAACGTGTGAAAGCTGCTTGGTCTGCTGTACCCCAAGAACTCATCCGAAGTCTCTTTGAATCAATGCCGAGGCGTGTGGCAGCGGTGATCTCCAACAATGGCGGCTACTCTGGCTACTGATTTTGGCAGGAACCACACTTCACAGAAGTCTATAAATTTAATTATTTGATACTTGGTCAACATGTTATCTACAAAATAAATTTTGTTGTGATATCTCTTGTCTTTCTTGGTGTTGCAATTTGGGTGGCCAGCAGTGTATATATGTATGTACAGTCAAACCCGCTTAATGGAATATCAGTTAAAAGAATATCAAGTTTAAAGTAATAAATTTTCGAAGTACCAAACCGTACTAATTTGTTTCTGTGTTAAATTTCCCGGTTAATGGAATATATTGTTTTGAAGTTATCCCGCTTAAAGGAATAATTTTTAGCCATGACGATATCGATCTTTTTCTATTTCGCACACTTCTTTTCAGAATTTTTTTCTGTAAAGTGCAATAATGAATGTTCAGTAACTGAATGTCTTTCAAAGCAATTTTGTCACTTCGCAAAAAGTGTCCAATCGCAGGAAATAGGGATTTCTTCGATTTTGAAGGGCAATTCATTGTTGTTGCTGTTTTTGTTAGCCCCCCCCCCTCCCTCCCCGTATTGCTCGGCCGCTGAGCCTACGTTTCCCTATTCAGAGAATGAACAATAAGCTTCACCCCCAAATGAGAGCTAGAAAAGGAGTGTGTGTGTGAAGGAAATGTGAAACTTCAACAGGTCCTTATCTTGAAGGGGACGTGGATTACCAACTGTAACGAATCTCTTAGGAGAAGCGCAACATCTAACTTGGGAGTCTCTAGCCTTGAACATTTAACTGTACATTTTCTACGGCGATTAGTTCGACAGTTCGCTTTCTTGAAATCCGTAATCTTTTTTGTGCTTTACAATGTCTTTGAGACGAAAAGATCTTACTTTAAAAGAAAAAGTAAAAGTCATAGAGTTTGCAAAAGTAAATAAGTGTACGCAATTAGAACTCTCAAAAAAGTTTGAGATATCCCAAGCTCAAGTTTCGAAATTGTTAAAAAATAAAGAAAAAGTCTTGAACGACTGGAAATGCAATAAAAATCTTAATCAAAAACGAAAACGTGCAGGAAAAGAATCTGAAGTTGAAGATGCTCTTCTTCAGTGGTTTGCTGAAAAACGAGCTTGTAATGTTCCTATTAGTGGATTAGTATTGAATCAGAAAGCTGAAGATTTAGCACAACAGTTAAATATAACTGATTTTAAATCTACAAATGGTTGGTAGTGCAGATGGAAAGCAAGAAACCAAATTTCTTTCAAAAAAATTCACGGTGAAGCAAGTGATGCTGATGAAGCCGCTGCCAGTTCTTGGGAAAATGTAGTATTACCTGCTTTATTACAAGACTACAGTTCTTCTTGTATCTATAACTGTGACGAAACAGCACTTTATTACAGAACAATGCCTGATGAGACTTTGTGCTTAAAAGGCGAAAAAGTTGTTGGAGGAAAAATCCCGAAAGACAGACTGACAGTTTTATGCTGTAGTAATGCTGACGACAGTCATAAAATGCCTCTTTTTGTAATCGGGAAATCCAAAAGCCCACGATGTTTTAGAGGTGTAAAATCCCTTCCAGTTAAATACGAAGCGAATTCAAAAGCTTGGAGGACTGCTAATTTCTTTCAAAACTGGTTAGTGTCATTCGACAATGAGATGAATAAGATGAAAAGAAAAGCCATCCTTTTTATCGATAATTGTCAAGCCCACAAAGTTGACGTAAGACTAGAAAATGTAGCACTTCATTTTCTGCCTCCGAATACTACAGCTATTTTACAGCCAATGGACCAGGGAATTCTATCACTTTTTAAGAGGAATTATAGAAAAGAAATCGTTAAAAAGATCATAGCTTGCATAGATGATACTAGTGGATTTTCTATCAATAGCTCAAATAGTAAAGTTATTAGAAACATTTCAATTCTTACAGCTGTTCATATGATGAACAAATCATGGAATAATATTTCCTGTGACGCAATAAAAAGTTGTTTTGTAAAATGTAAATTTTCAACAGATGTAACAAATGATGAATTAAGAACATGAGCCTGACGCCATATTCTCAGCTTCCCGTGGGCGTTAAGTAGTCGGAATCGAGACTCATCACTCCATGCTACTCGTTTCCAGTCCTCTACACTCCAGTCTCTGTGCTCTCTTGCCCAGGCAAGACGTGCAGCCCGATGGCGAGTATAGAGCAATGGTACTCTCGTAGGTCGACGGCTCCCGAAACCCATACGGTGAAGCGAGCGTTGCACAGTCCGTCTACTGACTGTACGACTGGCACCGTCATTAAACTGGGTGGTAATTTGAGCTAATGTTTGGCTTCGCTGGCTACGTACAATACGCCTGAGCCGTCTCTCACCACGCACTGTCAAGGCTAATTGTCCTTTGCAGTTTGCCCGATCGCTAGTTTTTTCCAACCATCCATGTATTCTTGGTATACTCTTGACACTGTCGACCTTGAAAATCCTAGCTGTCTGACGATTTCGGAAATTGAATGGCACATGCGTCGGGCACCTATATGTCCACGATCGAAGGCGTATAAATCAGGCAGTTTACCCATACTGGCAATTCAAACAACTAATTCAGAACAACCACAGTACGCGCTATATATGTAGTTACCACAGCGCCTTCACTTGCGCATACATGATGCGCAGCACTACACAATTTGCATAAGCTTTGCTATCCTTAATTCAGTGGCACTTCAGTGTATATATATATGTGTGTATATATATATATATATGACAGGCGTGTGGTTAAGATTAATTCGAAGTCATCATGTTAATACTGGTGGCGAGTGGTAAGTAGCCTAAATCCAACAAACAAACATAGTTCCAATTCAATTAAAGTAGTTTATTTCACCTTCCAGCAACCACTGATCCAAGTAGCGCATAATTAAGCTCTCGCCATTCTCAAATTAGGGACCCAGCTGACACGCGTCCACTAGCAATGAATTAAATCCCGCCGTCTGAAGAAGACGCTATTGTTTTTCTCCATCCAAAGCCACCGCGCATGCTCACATGATCTCTGTGACGCATACACCGGCGATGAACCATGGGTGGGGCTACAGATGTCAATCAATCCAAAGGGAATTTCCCCGATATCTCTCGATGTATTTCGAACCAAGATATGAGAATAGTGGCGAATTACGCCACGACAATAAATTAATTACTAAGCCCCCTTTAAATTTAGAATAATTATTTCGTTCCCGCTTAAGTCCGACAACTTTCCCCCCCCCCCTGAAGGCGTGCACACAAGGAGTAGCTAATTCCCTGTGGCAACAACCCCTACGATAAAAAAGCATTACATCAGTAGACTGGAAAACATGCTGAGTAGGGACGTCTCTCTACACAACAGGTTCCAGTGAAAACCCCCTTAATTAAAAATCAACCGTTCCCTTAACAACCCCTGGATTGATTCTTTCTGTTCTGTAAGACTTGGAGCAGTGGTTTAAAAATACACAGTTTACAATTTTTCAAGTTACACAAAAATTCTTGAGTTGTACAATATTATATCACTGATGACTTGAGGCAAAAAAGGAAAATATTACAGCATTATCTCAAAATATATCACTATAAATTCAAAATATCACTTTAATTATACCAATATATAATCTCAATAGGACATCACCTGAAAAACAATGTCACTTCAAAACTCACCTAGGAACAAATTAATTGAAAATCACAAAATAACTATTACCCATTAACGTGGAATGTTAGTAGCATTTTACAATCTAAAGTCCTGGCTTTAATACTTTCATCAGCCTCGTTGAGTGGTAATGTAATCAACAGTCCTGTAGGCTGTCCACTCATCTTATAATTTTATAATAGTTCCAGTTTAAAATTCTACAAGTATGACTTTATTTACACAGATTATGGTAATGTGAAAATGGAAGTACATGAAAAAATATTTAAATATATGAAAGACAAAACTAAATGCGGTCGACCGGCTTGTTTGGAGGCCTCCTTGACATGGTTGACCCTGTAAAATACTCAGAGACACAACATATTAATAATTGAAAAAATATAAATATTGATCAATTTCCCATGGGATTATTTTTCTCGTATCTTGTACTTGCCGAACGACACAAATGTTCTTTGACATCAATTACAATACAGTTTATCTTTTTAGAGCTCTGTTATACCTTCGACTTACTTATGAAATACAAACATATGAAATTACACATGAAATTCAAAATTCTCTACATATTATTTACACTTCAAAATTTTTCCATAACACAAAAATCTGATTCAAATTTATCACAATTCAAAGTTATCAAACATTTTATAATTTACACTTCATTCACCTTAATATTTCACAATGATAGATTCATTATGTAAAACAATTCACTTTTGGTACTGGTGTACCATTCCTTCATCTGTGTACATTCTGTTTAATTCAAGGTGTATGTTTTTGTTTGTGTGTGTTTGTGTAGTTGAGTGAACAAGTGCATGGTTGGGTCAGAGGAGAGCAGGTTCAACAATTTCCCACCGTCTTAACCACAACCGACAACTCTAAACAAAATTCAGAGTGAAAAATTGGTGCGTATAGTGCACGACACTGAAACTCTAGGTTGGGAAAGGCTCAAAAGAGATCAGTATTCACTTACTGACTCCAGAAAAAGGAAAGGATTTAACACCCAGCCAACCAAGAGGAAAAGGGCAATTCAAGAAAGAGAAAATTTACTGACAGATGAAAGAAATAGGAGTGTCACAGTCGATTATTAGCCCAGGAGATCCAGAAAATCACATACAAAAGTTTTCCCTCCTTTTTTTTTTTTTTTTTTTAAATATATTTTTAATTTAAGACAGCACACAACGTTTAACCACATAAGTGGAGTCAAGAGGGTGTTAGGCACCCAACATATAAAATCAATTAAGAGATGGATCTCTGGGATAGGCAATTTGGTCATATTCGGGAAAATGTAGATACAGCTCAACACATTAATGTAACAAAACATTGCAAAGATGGTAACAAAATTTTCAAAATAATTTAGGTTTAGCCAAAGTTCTTTCATAAGTTATTAAATTTCAATTCAAAAATACATAATTATTAACATCCAATAAATTCAATACAAATCATCTTCTAGTTTACTTTCACAATATTACTTCATCAGTTCCAATGTTATTATTTTATTTACTCATTAACAATCATAACTTTATAATTTCAATTTTTTACTTGTAACTCGTATCAACATTTTATCTTAATTTCCCCCCCCCCTCCCCAAAATTGTGCATGAAACAACATTATTGTAATTTAAACTCACTATATGGATGAAAATGCCTTAATCTAGTTGAGTGCACAATTTCACTCTTTTTTCCAGTGTATTGGTTTGGTTTATCAATTTCGAAATTAACATTAGAAATCTGGCTTAAAATTTTATAAGGGCCTGAATAGGGTGGATCTAATTTTCTTGAATTTGGGTATTTGAATTCTTCGTACATCACTAAGTCACCAATTTTGAAGTTTGACTGTATAAAATTTCTATCATATCTTTGTTTATTAATTTTATGGTGCTGAATTGTTCTTTGCACTGCAATCTTTCTTGCTTCTTCAACTGGCGGATAATGTAATGAAGTTATTTTAGGTAATGGTGAGTTATATGGCAAATTTCCAAATAGGAGGTAATTCGGGGAAAATCCAGTTACTCTATGGGGTTGATTATTATATTCGGAAGTCACTTGTTCTAAAATTTTTGTCCATGGAATTTTTTTCGAAGAAGTATTAACTTTACACCTTAATTTGGATACAATCGTTTGATTACATCTCTCATTTTTGCCATTACACTGGGGTCTGTGGGCTGAGGTAAGTAATTGTCTCGTATTGTGGTGTTTTAGGAATTTCTTAAACCTTGAGGAAGTAAATGCAGCAATTCTGTCACTTAATATTTGTTTTGGAACTTTAATTTTGAAAATTTGTTTTAAACAGTTTGTGTATGTCTCACTTGTCACACTTTTTGAAGGAAAAGTCCAAATATATCTTGTTGCATGATCAATCACCAGATGAAGATATTTTTTTGTCGAATTATAATAGTTAAAACCTCCAACTGTATCAACTGAGATTAGGTCAAATGGTTCATAAGCAATTGGCACTTGTTCCATCAGTCCATACTTTCTCTGAGTCGATTTCTTGTTTTTCTGACATGTTTCACAACAACGAACAAAATTTGAAATGTCTAATATTATGTCTTGCCAATAGTAAATAGGGGAAATTAGTTGTAACATCTTTCTCACACCTGGGTGGCCAAATTTTTCATGTGCAGCGGTTATTAATTTTAGTCTTAATGATGGCGGGACTACAATTTTGATTAGATTTTTCTTTTTTACTGTTAGAACTCCACTATATTTTTTGTACTTTACATTATTAACATTATCGTTTAATTGTGCCTGAATAATTTCATCTGTGGTTAGAAAATAAGAATATTGTGATACAAAGTGGCTTATTGGGTTCCTTGATAGCATATCAGCTTCATAATTATATTTACCTTTAATGTGCACTATTTCATAATCATACATGGAAAGTTTTAAAGACCATCTAAACAGTCGTCCAGTTAAATGTTTAATATTTTTGAGCCATTGTAAGGCTGAATGATCCGAATGTATTGTGAATTTTTTCCCATGTAAGTAACAATGGAAACGGTCAATAGAATCAACAATCGCCAAGCATTCAAGCTCAGTGACAGCATAGTTTCTTTCGTGTTTTTTCAGTTGTCTTGAGTGAAAAGCTATTGGGTGTAGTTGGCCATTAGGGTGCTTTTGCTTTAGGACAGCAGCAACTGCTTCTTGACTTGCGTCGACAAAAAGGTGGCATGGGTAATTTGGGTTAAAAAGGGTTAAAATCGGTTTTGATATGAGTTCATCTTTTAGTCTTTGGTAGGAATTTTGACATTCTTGGGACCAGTCCCATTTTACATCCTTTCTAAGTAATTTGTTTAATGGAAGTCTCAATTTTGCATAGTCTTGTATAAACTTCTGATAGACATTTATGGATCCTAAAAATCTCTGCAATTCTTTAACATTTTTGGGTGGTAGTAATTTTTTTATTGTTTCAATGTTTACATTATGAGGTGAATATTGTCCTTTAGAAATCTCATATCCTAAAAATTTTATTTCTTTCTTAGCAAATTGGCATTTTGATTGGTTTAATTTGATATTTTCCTTTTCACAAATTTTAAAAATTTCTTCTAAATGTTTCATATGTTCATGAAAGGTTTGTGAAAATATTATTATATCATCAAAATAGTTCAAAGCATACTTGATTTGGTATTTATTTAGAATTTGCCTAATTGCTCTCTGGAAGACGCTTGGTGCATTTTTCCAACCAAACGGTAGTCTTGTCCATTCATAAAGTCCAAAGTTTGTTGTGAATGCCAATTTTTCAGTGTCACGGTCATGTATTTCTATGTGCCAATACCCTGAAGTTAGATCTAATGTTGAAAAAAATTTGGCATGGGCTAGTTGATCTAATAAGTCATCAATTCGTGGAATAGGTTCAGAGTCAGTTTTAGTAATTACATTTAATTTTCTGTAGTCTATGCATAACCTAGTTTTTCCTTGGCCTTTTTTCATTGCTAATGTTACTGGGGCGCTAAATGGAGAATGTGAGGGCTTTATAAAACCTGCTTTTAACAATTCGTCTATTTGTTTTTTTATTTCAGCATTTTCAGTTTGAGATGTGCGATATGGTCGTTGTGCAATTGGGAGCTCTGAAGTTAAGTGTATTTTTTGGGGTTCTAATTTTATTTTTCCAACGTCATATTTATTTTTTGAAAAGATATGGTCGAAAGTTTCTAGAATGTTTTCTAAATGGGGCCAGTCCTCGGGTATTTGCTCTGGTGCTTGGAAGTCCAAAGCATCACCGGGCTCTTTAAATAGAGTTTTCAGTGTATCATCGGGGATACCTGATATCTCCTTTAAATTTTGAACATTATAATTAGTATTTGCTATTTTGTTTGAACTCTCATAATTTATAACTGGATTTCTCATTCTTTGGTTATTATGAACATTTAGGGTTTCAATGTCATTGGAAGAAACATTATACACATTATCTTTCACAGCATTATTGTAAACAGTCCTTTCATAGTACTCAGGGGAGTGATCACATCTTAAATAGTTTCTTTTTACAAAATTTCTACCTTTATGATACCTTCTGTTATTATTTTCAGCCCGATAGTTAAAAAATTTTCTACCTTCATATACACTTTTGTTTACATTTCTAAAATTACACATATTTTTGTTTTCATAATACCTTTTACCATTATACATGTTATCACAATAATTTTTACAATTTTCTCTTTGAACATTCAATGCATATGGATTAACAAAATTATTATTATTATTACATAGTATTATCTCTTTATTACATTGGAACACCTTTAATTTTCTTAAATTTATTTCGAGACGAAAAAGTCTCATATGTTCTAAACTTAGCAATACATAAGGTAGGTCACTCTCAATGACCCACATTTCAATTTCTCTAGTTAATTTGCCAATTGTTACATTTGTTTTAATTATTTTTGTTACAGGTACTTGACCATCAGTTTGATTTATTACCATATTTTTTAAATTTAATGTTTTAAAACATTTTACCTCTTTAAGTAATGATTGTGAAATTATTGAAATTGTACTACCGGTGTCTAATAAGAATTGAAATGTTTGTTCACTCACCCGAGCTTGGATTGTAAGTCATCTGTTATTTGCATAGTATCCTCTATGGTTATTTTGGTGTCTTCTGTTATCTTCTGCACTTTGATAGTGTCTCTGTTCATCATATCTTGACGTATTGCTGTAATTTCCTTCATTTTGTCTTCTGGGTTGATCATAATTAATCCACCTCCTTCTGTAGTGTGGCTCCGAATTTCTGTTCTCTGTCTCACTGTCACCGAAGTTTCGACGATCGCCGGCGGTAAAATCTGTTCTTTCCGGAGCGATACGCGGTGCGGACCGAGGTACCGGCAAATGTATTTTTCTCGCTTTTTCCAGCCATTCGAAAGGGGTTCGTATCTCTTGCAACGAGAGCAAAGTTCGTATGTTTCTTGGAGCGTCTAATGACAGTGTTTCTATGATTTCACTGTCTGTTTTTTTAAGTTGTTTCCCCAGTTCTAGTTTTTCCTTGAAATACTGGAAGAGGTCATCATTGTCATTTAATTTTAGTGTCCTAAACCTTGTAATTAGTTCTTCTCTGCTCTTTGAAAAAATGGACAGCAGTTGTTTCTTAATATTAATGTAATCTTCTTTATATAGTTCCGTGGATATTATTACTTCTTGAATATCTCGACTTACGTAGCGCATTAAATTTTCTTTTTTCCATTTCTCATTTAATTCAAACGTGCTGCAACTCTCTTCAAACAACTGGAACCATTGAAAGATATTTTTGATACTGCTGTTATCGAATTGTGGTATTGCTAATTTTATTTCAGGCATGTTTTTTCTTTCGAACGGTTTTTCTTTCAATATTGCTTCTTGAATTTTTCCTGTGCAGCCTGGTATGTTTTTTAAGATAGGTTTCTTGTCATCATTCGCTTGATCGACATTTTCATTTCCGGTGTTCATTTGTTCTTGAATCCAATTGTCATCGAGTATGATTTCGTGGAATTCCTTTTTCACTTCAGTCTTCGATGCCATGGTGTATTATTATTATTATTATTATTTTTAATTTATCGTCGTTTCATAAATTTTCGCACTGTCGTGCTAATCCAAAAGTGAGGCGGTTTTTTTTTCTGCGTAGTTCTTTTTAATCCTGCGCGGCTCTTGACAGGCGTGTGGTTAAGATTAATTCGAAGTCATCATGTTAATACTGGTGGCGAGTGGTAAGTAGCCTAAATCCAACAAACAAACATAGTTCCAATTCAATTAAAGTAGTTTATTTCACCTTCCAGCAACCACTGATCCAAGTAGCGCATAATTAAGCTCTCGCCATTCTCAAATTAGGGACCCAGCTGACACGCGTCCACTAGCAATGAATTAAATCCCGCCGTCTGAAGAAGACGCTATTGTTTTTCTCCATCCAAAGCCACCGCGCATGCTCACATGATCTCTGTGACGCATACACCGGCGATGAACCATGGGTGGGGCTACAGATGTCAATCAATCCAAAGGGAATTTCCCCGATATCTCTCGATGTATTTCGAACCAAGATATGAGAATAGTGGCGAATTACGCCACGACAATAAATTAATTACTAAGCCCCCTTTAAATTTAGAATAATTATTTCGTTCCCGCTTAAGTCCGACATATATATATATATATATATATATATATATATATATATATATATATATATACTAGCTGAAAACCCGAACTTCGCTACGGAGTGCAACGGTCAATGTATGCAATTCATGCCAAATATATATATATATATATATATATATATATATATATATATATATATATATATATATATTATGATAAATACGACGATCAGTGTATACAATTGATGTAAAATTTATATATATATATATATATATATATATTTATAAGAAAATTGTAAAGGATAATTTTACAGAAAAAATAATGTAGAAGAAAATATTCAAATTAAATCTAATATAAAGAATACTAAAGAATATAGTACAGTTAATTTAGTACAGTTTGTAGAACATTCGAAAATACAGTAAAAGAAATGTGTAGACACACATTTCTTTTACTGTATTTGAATATTTTTTTGATAGTGTCCAATCGTCTGCCGCATTAGCAAGGAAAAAAAATATATTTTGTTTATTTAGTTGTTATGCACGTGACGATAAATTTATTTAAAGTACCAGAAAAAGAAATCACGTGATCAGCATTTAATAAATTAAATTCTAAAAATTAATCTTTAAAAATTCACCAAAAATCAGGAAATGGAGGTAAAGATTCGAAAAAAATTTCATTTTAAAGGAATTTTTATGATCTTTCTCGTGATGTAAATTTTATAACCCTAAAAGTATTATTTTAAATGCAAACGTAAAAAAGGTTAAAAAAACAGCTTAAAAATTTAATTTAAAAAAATCTAAGAAGAATTTTTCAAAAATCTTTCTTAGTGCACCCTACACCATAAGAAGAATCGCCATGCAAGATTTCATCCCTTTAGGTCCAGCGGTTTAGTCTGTGCGTTGTATGTCGGTCAGTGAATGAGTCAGTTACGGAACTGTTTTATATATACAATTGTATATATACAAATCTCGTAAGTGTTTGATAGGCTCGTATGCCGATCAAACACTTACGAGAGCAAAGCTCTCGCATGACCTCTCCCTTCTGCAGAGGGGTGAAAAGTGAGATGCAGAACAAACAGCGAAAGCTTTTTCTCTCGTAAATACGAACGTCACGTGATTAAAACTTGCGGCTAGTAGGGAGCTCTCGTACACCCGTCTTTTTTCTCGCAAAGCCGGAATAGTCATTCACTTTACGAAGGAGAAGGATGTTATCCCTTTCTTTAAGCAGGGAATAGATATTACAAGATACGGATAATCCATTTGAGATGGAAGATGAAGTTTTTATTACAAAAATTTAGACTGTGCAAACATGAATTTATGTGTTTATTACATTTTTTCTACAATATCTTCTTCAGCATTTATGAGCTCTAAAAGCTTATTATTCCTGACTAACAACTCATTTTTGTCTTCCATTATTTTAATTAATGTTTCTAAATTTTGATTAATTTTTAGCAGAATTCCTTGCCGGGATGTTGTTTCGATTTCTTGCACCATAGTTTTTTGGGTTTGAAGAGCCTCAGTTTCAAATTTATTTAACTCGGCTGCTTCTCTTTTTCTTTTTAAGGCTAGATGCCTCCTGCAACGTACTGTTAGAAAATAATAAAAAATACATAGTAAATGAGATAGCACATGGAACAGAGCTATTATTTCATACATAAAAATCAACATAAGTTATTTCATAGAAGTTATTGTCACAGATTATATAGTAAATCTGCAAATAATTATGAAGAAGAGTTCTATGCAGGCATTTACATAAAACTATGTATGTTACGTAAAACATACAAATGTTTAATTTCTATAAAGTATGGTACTAAAATTTTTTTAAATATCTCCAACAATTTCAGTCTGAAATTTATATTTTAAAACTTATTACAAAAATTTGAATTAAATTTACCAAAATCCATATAACTTACTTGATGATTGAGCAATATGCCAAGACTTTGTTTCTGCTGTTTTAGTGGTAGTTACAATCTTAGGTATTGTAATTCACTTTAAATAACAACTTTCTGGGGGGGGGGGATTAATTAGTATAAATAGCAAATAATTTTGCTTTAAATTTATTTAAAAAATTCAAATTTTCCAAAAGAATTATGAAACAAACATTCATTTTGTTAGTTACAATAGCTATTTTTTTCTGTAGGATTTTCTTAGCTTTATGATTTTTAAATACATAGTTCTATTTAACAATCATAAAGCTAAATATAATTCTGATATATGACTGAGCATTGGTAGTAATCTTTTGTATATATATATATATATATATATATATATATATATATATATATATATATATATATATATATATATATATATATATATATATACATATATATATATATATATATATATGTATATATATGTATAAATATATATGTATATATATGTATATATATACATATATATACACTGCTGGGCACTGTAAATGCAACACCCTGAAGGAAACATGCAAATAACATGAAATTTACAACATGCATTAGCGGAGGTAAGATATGCAAATGATTAGAATTTCAGCGCAGACGCACATCACGCGCGCCTGTGGCGCCACTTCAAAGCGCTACTTAAGGCTTGGAGATTTCGACGATTTCAAGTTCGGCAATTGTGTTTTTCTTGTGGTTTAAAAAAAACGATCAATTATGCCTCGTCGAAAACAGCGATCATCTTTTGATCAAGTATCCGAGTTCGACAGAGGAAGGATAGTGGCCTACCGAGATTGTGGATTATCTTTCAGGGAAATCGGTAGTCGTGTTGGACGAAACCAAACAACTGTAATGCGGATATGTGATCGTTGGATGCAGGAGGGTACGACGGACCGGCGTGTTCGATCGCATCCACCTCAGCGCACCACTTCACGTGATGACAGGCAAATTGCGCGCATGGCAGTGACGGATCGCTCAGTCACATCACGAACCAGAGCACAGCACATGCAGTCTGTAACGCATCATCCAGTGTCTGCGCGTACCATTCAACGCCGTTTACAGCAGACTGGTCTGTCCGCAAGACGTCCATTGCTTTGTCTACCCTTGACGCAGAACCACAGACGTCTCCGCCGCCAATGGTGCGATGACAGAAGGATGTGGATGGCAGAATGGAATGAAATTGTCTTTACTGACGAGTCACGCTTCTGTCTGCAACACCACGATGGTCGCATTCGAGTCTGGAGACACCGTGAAGAGAGGATACTGAACAGCTGCGTTATGCACCGCCACACTGGTCCTGCTCCGGGTATTATGGTATGGGGCGGTATTGGATATCTCTCTCGTACACCTCTAGTACGCATTGCCGGTACTTTAAACAGCCAGCGCTACATCTCCGAGGTGTTGGAGCCAGTTGTCCTTCCTTACCTTCAGGACTTGCCCACAGCCATATTTCAAATGGATAATGCACGACCACACGTGGTACGCATTGTCCAACGGTTCTTCGTCAATCGCCAGATTGAATTGCTTCCCTGGCCGCCTCGCTCTCAGGATCTTTCGCCGACAGAAAACATGTGGTCCATGGTTGCTCTACGATTGACCCAGATTCCCTCCCCAGCTGCCACAGCAGATCAACTTTGGCAACGCGTGGAAGCTGCTTGGTCTGCTGTACCCCAAGAACTCATCCGAAGTCTCTTTGAATCAATGCCGAGGCGTGTGGCAGCGGTGATCTCCAACAATGGCGGCTACTCTGGCTACTGATTTTGGCAGGAACCACACTTCACAGAAGTCTATAAATTTAATTATTTGATACTTGGTCAACATGTTATCTACAAAATAAATTTTGTTGTGATATCTCTTGTCTTTCTTGGTGTTGCAATTTGGGTGGCCAGCAGTGTATATATATACAGTGATTTCCGCTTATAAGAATCACGTTTGTCATTACTGTTTTTGATTCTTATAAGCGGTTGATTCTTATAGCCGAAATTTAGGTTTTTGGACAGGCACACACACACCTATATATACAGTTATTAGATAATTTACCTTAAAATACTCTTTAATTTACGTTAATTATCTTTTATTAATTTTTTTTATAATTTTAAAAATACAACTTAATTTCTAGACCTATAAGTAGATACACATGATTATAGTAAGAGAAGAAAAAAATCCAATATTTGTTACAATATACCTGCTGAACAGTTTTAACATTTCAACTACAGGAAGGGAGCACGAAAAAGTTTTCTATGGTAGTTTGACGTAATGAAGTTTTCAGTAGGCTGTTTCAATACTCTTTCAATACTAATAGTCTCAGACGAAGATTCACCTTCAAACTTACGTTTCATGGTTTGATAACGCGCTGAATCTACTAATGTCAAGTTTGCCTAAGTGATAGTGGACACTTCGCGGAAGATTTATGTGTTTCAGGGTCCAGGAAGCCGCAACCAGAATGTGGGAGGAGGGAAAAAAAGTGCCCCTATTTTTGTTTGTCAGTGCAGAAAAGTGAAATCGGACCAGGACGGGTAATGATGCCACTGGGTCATGCTAATAGGACAGTGTTGTACTAAATCGTTTAAGGGGAAACTATTATGTTATGCCTAACAAAGAAAGGAATGAATTTTAAGACTATATTCCATCCCATCTTATCAATCTTTCTTTAAAAAAAAAAGAAAGAAAGAAAGAACTTCGTGCCTTTTTAGGGTTTAAGTGGCTTTTTTTGAAAAATGAAAGGAAAGCGAAGAGTGTAAACTGATTCTTATAACCGGTGGATTGATTCTTTAAAGCGAAAATTTTAACATGGAAATAATGCATTTGTTTTTGTTTTCGCTATATTGATTCTTATAAACGGTTGATTCTTATAACCACTGATCACTATAAGCGGTGGTTACTGTATATGTATATATATATATATATATATATATATATATATATATATATATATATATATATATATATTTATTTATTTATTTATATATGTATATATATATCTTTATATATAAAAATGGATGTTTGTTTGTTTGTTTGTTCGTATTTTATGCGTGTCGAACATACGATTGTCTTCGAGCTTCAACATCGAAAGGAGAGGAAAGCGATGAATAACTACAGCACCGACCACAAACTAATGCTGTTTGCTACCGCAAAAGAATTTTAGCGAAAACTGTAGAACATCATAACATGAGGCTAATCATTGAAAAAAATAATCCACAGTTTAGGAGCAACGATCGTGAAACTTTACATACAGGCGTCTTTAAAAACAGCCGAGGGTCTGAAGAACTTCAAAAATCGAAATTAATTACCGTTGATTTTTAATTAATAAAAAAAAAACAATTTTGAAACTAAATGTAAGCTGTTACACTTTGTTGAATCACCCCTCTGAATATGGCGTCCACGTTAGGGTTAGCTGGCAAACAGCGAGCGAAAAGATAAAAATAAATAAAATCAAAAAGTTTCAAGTTATATATTAAACCAGAATAATAAATAAAGATAATAATCTTTCAAGTCAGATTTTATACTCTAAAATAAATCGGATCCAATGGCATATTGAAACTATCACACGCGATGGAAAATTCGAATCAACCACGAAGTGTCACGAGATCTTTTTTAATCGCTACTGCAACCCCCTCGCTTATATCTTTGTGTCTATTGAAGAGTTGAAGACTAAGCTTCTATCCTGCTAACTTATTTCTGACTTAAAACTCCTCTCACTCCATAAATACATGTATATTCACCAACCCATAGCAACTTTCTAGTAATCTTAGTCGAATATTTACCTATTTACTCAATAAAGCAGCATGTCATTGTTGCGCATTCAGTAAAAGCGTTCATTTACTACGCTACACGACGCGGGTTCGAATACGGATCGTACAAATTTTGCTAAACCTGTATTTTCAGCTTTTTTATGGAGGCTTTTTTATTTCAGCTTTTATTTAATTATTTTTTAAATTATTATTATTATTATTTTTATTTATTATTTTTTAAAAATTATTTTTATTTATTTTATTATTTTTAAAAATTATTATTTTTATTTTATTTTATTTTTCATATTATTAATGTGTATAACGTTTCATATACTTTTTTTTCTATGTTATTTATACTTTGTTTAGTCTTTTAAAGGATTTTTGTAGGTTTATTATAAATTTATATATTTTATGTTTTACTTTTCAGGATTTTTTGTCCAATGATAAAGGCTAAATCTTTTCTATGTTATTTATACTGTATTTAGTTTTTAAATTGATTTTGGTTAACGAACATTCGACAATTTGACATTTTTACTTTTCAAAATTCTTTACTTTCCTAAAGACAATTTGACATTTTTCCTTAAATCTAGCTGAATTCTGAAGAAATTATTGTAAATTTATGGTTTTTTATGTTGGGTTTTCTTTTTATTAATGCGCATAACATTTCACATGCTTTTTATTCTATGTTATTTATACTGTGTTTAGTTTTTAAATTGATTTTGGTTAACAAACATTCTTAAAATCCAAGGCAACGCCGGATAAATTACCACCTGTGTAGGTTGATAATTTATAAATTTTAAAACTGTTACCACATGTATATTTACAGATCCACAAGAACTTTCCAATATTTTTAATTAATAAATAGCCAACAACTTTTGAAAGATGCGACTCTCGATTCACATGCGTTCAGTAGATGGCGCCACTATTTTAAACTTTTAGTATTCCAACCATAAGACAAAAAAATATTTTTTTTTTAAAATCGTAAGGGATATTTTTATAGACAAAATAATATAGAAGAAAATATTGAAATTAAATCTTATTTTACATACTAAAGAACAGATTGAGGAACATATCTTTTACTGTATTTTAATATTTTTTGGATAATGTCCAATCGTTTGCCGCATTAGCAAGAAAAAAAATATTTTTTTTTTGTCTATTTCGTTGTTACGTGACGATAAATTTATTTAAAGTACCAGATAAAGAAATCACATGATCAGCGTTTGATAAATTAAATTGTAAAAATTAATCTTTAAAAATTCACCAAAAATTAGAAAATGGAGGTAAAGATTCGAAAAGAATTTCAATTTAAAGGAATTTTTATGATCTTTTTCGTGATATAAATTTTACAACCCTCAAATTATTATTTTAAATGCAAATTTGAAAAAAATTACACAATCAGATTAAAAATTTAATTTAAAAAAATCTAAGAAATTTTTTCAAAAATCTTTCTTAGTGCACCACTACATTATAAGAAGAATCGCCATGCAAAATTTCAGTCCTTTAGGTTCAGCGGTTTGGTCTGTACTTTGTATGTCAGTCAGTCAATCAGTCAGTTACGGAACTGTTTTATATATATAGATTTTTATTACTATTTTTATATCGTAAGGTTAACTTCATACGCACACATTATTTTCCTATGCTTTTTTTTATTATCTTTATAATAAGCGTAATTTTCATATGATTTTAAACAACAATCGTTTTTAACTCGCATTCAATTGGCTGTTAAAACTTTATATTTACACCCTATTTAAAGAAGTAGGGTGTAAATTGTAGGGTGGAAAGTTGGTAAAATCAAAATTTTGTGCAATGTATTTAATTTCTCGATTAAAAGTAGTTTTTTTCTAAAAATTAATTTATTTAGCTTGAAAAGCTAAATATTTTATGCACGCGGTTTATATTATTATTACTATCTTTATATCGTAACTGTAACTTCATGCGCGAGCATTATTTTCTTACGCTTTTTTTATTATTATCTTTATAATAGCTTTATTTTCATATTGTTTTAAACAACTATCGTTTTTTTCATATTATGTTGGTTTTTTATTAATTAAAAATTAAGGGTAGTTAATTTCGATTCCGGAAGTTCTTATCTTTATTTTCATATGCTTTTTCATTTACGAATTATTCAAATGTTGGTTAAAAAACTTTTGCGTAATTTATACATTTGTGTGTGTTTAATTATTGAAATTAATAAATTTATATTTCTGGAGAGGATGTTTCAGTTTTTAGTGGTACTATGATGAAAGGCTGAATATACCAAAATTCTGAGGAGTTTATTATGAAAAGAAAAGGAATTTAATATGTAGAGGATGTTTATAGGAGTTAAATGTGGAGAGGAGTTGAATGGTTTGCAGCCCTCAATCAAACACTTCATTTTTTAAGAGGCAACGCTGCAGTCATATCATTGTTCTATTGGAAATTTCTGCTGAACCTGTAATTGCAGCTTCTTTTTTTTACCCCAATGATGAAAGGCTAATTCTAGCTGAATTCTGAGGAGTTTATTATAAATTTATATATTTATAGATTTCACAAGGTTTTTTTTCTGTTATTTATACTGTGCTTAGTTTTAAATTAATTTTGGTTAACAAACATTAGAGAATTTGACATTTTTACTTTTCAGATTTTAGTATTACAATGATGAAAGGCTGAAATTCTGAGACGTGTATAACATTTCACATATATTTTTTATGTTATTTATACTGTGTTAATTTTTAAATTGATTTTGGTTAATAACAAACATTCTTAAAATCCCGGGCATCGCCG
This sequence comes from Dolomedes plantarius, assembly GCA_907164885.2. Lineage (NCBI taxonomy): Eukaryota > Metazoa > Arthropoda > Arachnida > Araneae > Dolomedidae > Dolomedes > Dolomedes plantarius. The sequence continues at coordinate 109,818,992 of OU015499.1, forward strand.
GGTACTTCAGCTAGTATATATATATCTATATATATATATATATATAATCACTAGAAATCTACATATTAAATCACGTTTAGAGTTGAAAAAATAACGTAAGGAACTTCGGTCCTGACGGGGTCCCCCGACCGCACAATTTTTTTTACCCATTCCTTCACAAGCAATATACTTCCAATTCTTTTTACAATCCTCAACCAACCTCATTTTGTGCAAATTTGACCCTCTAGCAGTTTGATGTCGTAGCTGATTTGCATAAAACTGTCAGGTGGAAATACTAAATTGGCCATTCAGTGTATGTGTTAAAAATAAATCAGAACACTTCATTGAATTCAAATACGCAAAGATTTTATTTTTATCATCAATTATCAGGTTAAACCTTCATACATTGAAACAGCAACTGACTTCAAATACATTATTACAGAACACATTAAAATATTGCCACACACAAAAAATAAAAATTCACAGAAATTAAAAAAGTGGCTATGGAAACCTTCGCGCTTGGTTCATTTACCAAGTAAAATAGCAAAATTGCATCCTCTTGGTTATTTAAATCTTTAACAAACTAACTCCATGAACTATTAATAGTTCATCCATTTCATAGAATCAAATGCACATAACAAATACAATACTGTATTTCAAAAATACAATCAACAATCACACATGAAACATTCACATTAATTATTATAATAGTTCATCCATTTCATAGAATCAAATGCACATAACAAATACAATATTTCAAAAATACAATCAACAATCACATATGAAACATTCACATTAATTATTATAATACTTCAAGCAATAAATGAATTTATATATTAGCATTAAAACATGAAGAAAAACTTAAGTATTATTTAACTCTAAAGTGTGTAACAGCTGAATAGGTCTTTTTAAAATACCAGTCTGGTTTCACTGCACATGATCGTACTTTACCATCTCTACCTACAAATACCTCTATCACCTTGCCTAAATCCCAAATATATCTTTGATAACGCTTATCACTAATTAACACTACATCACCAACTTTATAGTCAGTAATTCCTGTAACTGGTGTAGTAGAGTTAGCAGACTTGAGGTTTAACATATATTCTTCACGCCATCTCTTCCAGAAATGATCTAGCAGTCTCTGTCTATAAAGGTATTGTTTAACAAAGAAGTTTTTACTGCAGTTGCTTTTTTCATAAACCACTTTATATTCATATGGCAAAGAATTGATACGTTTTCCAATAAGGAAATGAGCAGGAGTAAGAGGAGAAGGATCCTGGGAGTCATTTATCACATATGTAATAGGCCTAGAGTTAACTATTGCTACGATCTCCATTAATAGTTTCTAATTCCTCAACAGATAGAGATGTTTTTCCGCTTCACTGAAGTGATTATATAACACTAAAAACATTTATCAATGGCAATAATTTTTTATTTACTTTAACCACATTCGGTGGGTTAAGTATCCTATCAAGGATCGTAGGTCATGACCGATATCGCATTGATACGTTTTTTAAAAAATTCTAAAGAAAAATAGTAATAAAACACTATATTAATTGCAAAACATCATTATGTGCGATATCTACGTAAAAAAAACACCTCACACAAACCAGACTGAATTTGAATTTCAAAGACGTTTTCCCCACGGTGGGACCAATATATTTCTTTGGGCCCAGAAAATCACATTTCATACCATAGTAAAAAGTTGGTTTCATCCCTGAATGGGAAAGGAGATACCCTTTTCATTTGTTCACAAGTCATAAACCTATCTCGCACACCCTGCAGATGGAAGATTTCCTTAAATTACCCTAAGCAGAAAATATTTTCTCACATAAAGTGCAATCGAAAGGTTTCTCTTCTCTACAGGTACTAACATATTTTATTAAATGACTGAGTTGAGAAAACCTTTTTTCACATATAGTGCAAACCAAAAGTCTCTCCTTCATGGATATGAAGATGAGCTTTCATATTCAACTGTACAGAAAATGTTTTCTCATATACAGTGCAAGCGAAAAGTTTTCTTCCTGTGTGGGTGCGGAGATGTCTTTTAAATGACAGTGAGGAGAAAATCTTAACTCACATACATGACATGCAAAATTGTTCTCTCCTGTGTGGGTGCGGGGATGTTTTTTAATGACCTTGATGAGAAAATCTTTTCTCACGTACACTGCATGCGGAAGGTTTCTTTCCTGTGTGGGTGCGAAGATGTCTTCTCAAAGTACCCTGTTCAAAATATCTTTTCTCACATACAGGGCATGCGAAAGGTTTCTCTCCTGTGTGGGTGCGGAGATGTGTTTTTAAATTGGAATGTTGAGAAAATCTTTTGTCACATATAGTGCAAGCGAAAGGTTTCTCTCATGTATGGGTTCGGAGATGTCTTTTTAAATTAGCCAGATAAGAAAATCTTTTGTCGCATACGGTGCACTCGAAAGGTTTCTCTCCTGTGTGGGTGCGGAGGTGTATTTTTAACTTACCCTGTTCAGAAAACCTTTTCTGACATATAGTGCAGGCGAAAGGTTTCTCTCCTGTATGGGTGCGGAGATGTGATCTTAAACTACCTTGTACAGAAAACCTTTTCTCACATACAGTGCACGCGAAAGGTTTCTCTCCTGTGTGAGTGCGGAGATGTGTTCTTAAACCACTCTGTTCAGAAAATCTTTTCTGACATACAGTGCAGGCAAAAGGTTTCTCTCCTGTGTGAGTGCGGAGATGTGTTCTTAAATTACTTTGTACAGAAAATCTTTTCTGACATACAGTGCACGCGAAAGGTTGCTCTCCTTTGTGGGTGCGGAGATGTGTTTTTAATGCACCCTTTATAGAAAATATTTCCTCACATACAGTGCAGGCGAAAGGTTTCTTTCCTGTATGGGTGCGGAGATGTGATCTTAAACTACCCTGTACAGAAAACCTTTTCCCACATACAGTGCAGGGGAAAGGTTTCTCTCCCGTGTGGGTGCGGAGATGTGTTTTTAAACTACTCTTTTCAGGAAATCTTTTTTTACATACAGTGCAAGCGAAAGGTCTTTCTCCCGTGTGGGTGCGGAAATGTACTTTTAAATTACTATTTGAAAAAAACCTTTTCTCGCACACAGTGCATGCGAAATTTCTCTCTCCTGTGTGGGTGCGGAGATGTGCTTTTAAATTACAATGTTCAGAAAATCTTTTCTCACACACATTGCACGCGAAAGATTTTTCTCCTGTGTGGGTTCTGAGATGTGTTTTTAAACAACGATTTTCAAAAAATCTTTTCTCACATAAAGGGCATACGAAAGTCTTCTCTCCTGTATGGGTGAGGAGATGTGTTTTTAAATGACCCAGATGAGAAAATCTTTTATCGCATAAGGTGCAGTCGAAAGGTTTCTCTCCTGTGTGGGTGCGGAGATGTATTTTTAAGGTACCCTGTTCAGAAAATCTTTTCTCACATACAGTGCATGAGAAAGGTTTCTCTCCTGTGTGGGTACGGAGGTGTGTTTTTAAATTACTCTGTACAGAAAATGTTTTTTCACATACAGGGCATGCGAAATATTTCTCTCCCGTGAGGGTTCGATGTGTTTTTAAATCACCATGTCGAGAAAATCTTTTCTCACACACAGAGCTTACGAAATGTTTCTCTCCTGTGTGGGTACAGAGAGTATTATCAGGAATGTGGTACGAATGACGTGTGTGTAAGGCGGCTAACTGTGAAAATGTTCCTTCGCATAAATATTCGGAAATGTCTCCTGTGCGAGAGGGAATCTGTGCACTGGAACATTTTACATTTAGAGTAATTCTACATGTGTCACATTGAGTGCATTCATCGGTTTCAGTAGGGTTCTGCTCGACAGAATAGTTTTTTTTGGAAGGTCCTTTTTGACTGGAAATGCACGACGTTTGCTCTTCTGGCATGACGACGTTTCTTTACACGATGATCAGAAAACTAACTCCGACGACTACGTTGAACTAGAAAACTTGTGGACACCACAAACATTCCAGTTTCCCATCTAACAATCTGTACCGAGCACCTGTAAAGTGAAGAAAAAGGAAATTGAATGAGATATATTAACTCTGTACCTTCGGACTTTTTTTGTCGAGAAATCAGTAGCAATGTATAAAAGTTTGTACTAGGAGATATCTATGAACTCAGATGTTATAAATTATGATTTGGATAAAGGTACTGAGCATTTCAAATTTATTGTAGTTAGATCACGAGGTTCTTCAGCCATCGTTAACTTTTTCTAGTAGATCATAAGGACGTGCAGATTTGATGTTTTGGTTTGTAGGGATCTCCACAAAACAACTGCTATCGGCGCGATCCATAATGGATAAGCGATATTAATATTTTCCTTTATATTCCTTTTAGTTGTCCGTAATTAAAAATAATTTCATCCTAAATCAAGTTTAATGCTCCGAGAAATTCCAGAGATTAAAATGGGATGGAAAAGCTCGGTTACCATCAGATTACAATGTTCATAAATGTAATAATATACATGAATTATTGCATGAAATTACAAATAAGTGGCTTAGGTTTGTTTAAGCATATTTGTTTTGATTGTAAGTTTGGTAGCTAGAAATTCCTGAACACGTTCTCCACACATATTAATTTGAATGTTATGAATATAATACATTAGAATTGACAATAGTATAATTTTTCAAATTTCTTTCCGTTCATTTACTGTACAATAAGTGCTTTAATGTGATTCTTCAAATCACCAGAAAAATATTTCAAAACAATAATCTGTGGACCTCTTGTAGTCTATGAGATATACATCAGGTGTTTTTAATGCATTATTTGTACATTTCAAAGATCTTTTCTTATTGTAAACCTCTATTTTTCAGAATAAAAGTTTTCAAGCGGGAGTGCTGGGTGATTGTTGCTAATTAAGGTGTAATCGAATTAAAGAATTGTTTTATATTTCTAAATTTTAAAAATATTGGTACATTCTAATATTTTTCATTTTTTTAAATTAATAATTTTTTAAGAGGAGAGGGGGTGGCGATTGGTAAAATTTATGTATGGATTTTGATTAAAGTTCAATTAAAAAAAACTGTCTCCTGCATTTTCGTATTTCTACAAAACTTTGCAAACAATTTTATATATCCTGATTTTAGCATGACTTTCTCATTTGTCATTAAAAATTCTTTATGCATTTCCATGGATAACATATCTATTTTCTATTATATTCCCAATGGATAACAGGCCAGAGCTCTTAACAAAGCCTATGACTAAAGAGAAATGCTAGCGATTAATGACATTCTCTAAGATTGAGTGATTAGAACTGTAAACATTTTTCCAATTCTGATTTGCATAAATCCACTCAGCGAGCTATGTTACAGAAAAGGGACAACTACATAATAAATGCACTGGAAATAAATATGCATGCCCATAAAAATGTACACTGGGGCAAAAAGGTGAATTGAGGACTTGACTTATGTTTTAAACACTCTTCAAACTTGTTGTCGAGTTAAAATAGGAAAAATGAAATTAGATAAGTTAAGAATAATTAGAATTGCATTCTGATTATCTTGAGCTACCTTTAACTTCGATAATAAAATAAAACGACTGTGTGATTCAGAGAATAATGGAAAACCAATTTGTTCTAATAGAATAAGGTAATCTCATAACATTTTTCATTTTGTGTATTAAGTCAAATTATTTCAAGATATCCACATAGATTAGAATTCTTTTTGTCAGAACTCTAGAATACAGAGGAAATCAGATAAAGATTAAGCTATACATATTACAACACATCTTGGTTCAAGAAAATCACACCCATCTGTTCATAAACAATGAGATAGAAAAGCAATTGTCAAACATAATAATTTTTCATGACAGAGCAGGAAAATATTTATTCTTCAGCCATAAATATATGCACTGAGAGAAACTGCAAAAGTTTAATACCATATTTAAAAAAACTGTGATTAAAGAAACATATATACATATTAAAAAAACAGTAATACTCACATGAATAAAAATTTTTAATTTACTCACATGAATTAAAATTTTTAAAGGATACGTAAATTAAAAACAAAATAGGCAGTCATATAAAATTCCCTACATAAAATTTAAACTGTTTCTTCCATATATAAAAATGTTACGGTATTTTTATAAATTACTTTCCATAAAATATTTTCCTTTACCTCCTCCTTCCAAATTAAGGAAATTTCATATATTATATATGTAGTAAACTGTCTTCTCCCACCTCTTATTTCAATCACTTGTTCCCCCGTGTGACGTCTAGCTGCTGACGAAGCGTTGCCATAACCCTAGAAGAGAAGCTTTCACCCCGGATTGGGCGCGCTATGACTTTGGCGGGCAGACGAGACCGGAAGTTGATTCGAGTAAAGATGGAATCGTAATATTATGTGCAATGCAAAACCACGGTGCTTTGTTTAAAGAAACTACTCTTAAGACGTGTTAAAAATTTTCAGGCTAAAAAGTTGTTTATTCTTGTAGCAAGTTTAGAGCAATTAAAACCAGAAGTTGAAATAGAAGACTACTACAGAGATTCTCTTGTGAACAGAGGCCTGCAAATTTTAAAGGTTTCTGAAAAACTCCTTTAAATAGTTGAAGGGCTTAATAGAGCAATGTACTTACTGAAACTTGATTTACCAAATGACAATTCAATGAGATAATCTACAATGTGAAAGATACAAAATGCCCACAATTTTGCTGATAGATTTACACGTCTATATCCAGACAACAAATTTCTGCTACTAGTCCGTGTTCTCTTTAGAAAATTTTAAAAATCCTGTGAAACCAAACTCACCACAGTTCACCATGGAATTAAAATGATATGAATAATCATAAGTCAGCCTTAAGAACACTATGCATAAAAGGATAGAAAATATATAAAGAATAAGTTATGACAGGCAGGGCTGGCTTTAATCTGATTGGACTTTTTCGACGTAATTGGGCCCTGTGCTAGTACAGAACCCCACACGAAATTTTTTTAAAAATATGTCTGAAAGGAAATACTGTGATCATTTAGAAACCTAGAATGCCTGATAAAACCTGATGCCACCTCGTTTCGAACAAGTTTTAGTCCAAGGCACCAGGATGTAAATCATTTTAATCAAAAGATGATTAAAACATGATAATTAAAATCATGATTTAAATCAAATTATTTTTGCCCTTTAAATCATCGATTTTAACCAAAAAATTATTTTATGCATTACTTTGAACATTTTTTGTATATTTCCCTAAGGATATTAAATTTAAATATAAACAGGAAACAAAGGTGACTTTTATGAATATCTTACATCTCATTCATATAATTCAACATTTCTACTCCCTGTATCATTTGCTTCTTGGAAAATTTTCCATTGTATATATTGGCCTACTTTACTTATCAATCTTGTCACTGTGATAGTTCACTTACTTTATCTTGATTGGCCAGATTTGTTTCAGAGAATAAGTCAGACATCCAATCCTAAGTACTCCTGGATCCTAATTATGAAGTGGAATGTTTAACAATAAATGAAAAAGACCAAGCTTTAAACTTTGTTAAAGAAAAGTATGGAGGTACTTCCTTATTAAACATTTTACTAAAATTCATTGTGCTCTTTCTTGGTGCTTTTAATGGAAATTTGATTAAAAAAAGCTTTAAAATAATTCAATACCTTACAGTGGTGGAAATCAATAGCACTCCTAAAGAACTGTATGGATCAATAAGAGTTTGATATAATACAGATGTTATGTACTGCAAAAGGAACAACTGCTGGGATAGAGGATATTTTCCATGTTTGGTCTGGTACAGAGCAAATTGCAAAACCAATTAGGTGTAGAAAAGGCAGCTAAATTAGTGTTTATGTTTAAATCTTTAAATAAAACTAATTATTTTCTTTTTTGGATTTTTAGTTAGAAATTATTTTATTATTGGTTGTTGTTCTTTTATTTCATTTTTTGTTTTTAAATTATTAAAATATACTTTATTGACAATGATCAGCAAAGCTTGAATTGAAAATGTTTACTTCCTATTCATGCATTAGTTATATAGTTGAATTGTATATAATTTTAAATCTATGGTATATGTAATAGTTTATATCACATAAAATTGAAATAAAAAAAATCATGATTAATATAAAAAATCTGATTTCAATTTAAAAAATTAATTTTTTTATTTTAAAAATAAATCATGATTTTTATACACTCTGCGAGCCACTAAGCTTAGGACTCATTTAGAAATCACTCCAGAATTTCGGGAAACACATTTACTAGAATGAAAAAGGGATAATAAATTACAAGTATGTAGATCACTGATTCTCAACCTTTTTATAGCTGCCGCCCCCCCTAAGAGGCAGAAAATTTTTCAACGCCCCCCCCCCCTTGGGAAAATCCTGTAATTTAGAGTATGGGGAAGGAGGGGTTACAGAATCATAAAAAAAATTGAGTAATTTTTTTCAGTAGATTTACACACCAAATTTGTTTGATTTAACTCGATAATTTTGCCCTAGAAGGCAATTACATTCATTTTATTAAAATTAAAATGAGTAACGCAAAAAAGCTTAAATGCTCTTTTATGTTTAAAAATTATTTATTCTTAATTAGATAATTAAAAAAGAACAGCAAAAAAATTACACTAAAAGAGTAATACCAATGAAGCAATCAAGTATGCCAGTGGGATGGTTGTGCTTGATGGTTCAGGGCCAGTTTCTGAACGTTCGCTTCAATATTTTTAGAGAGATGAAGGCGCAAGTCCCCTCTTTCCACGATTTGGAGTCGACTTCTCTTTTTTCTAATTAGATCAGTCACAGCACTGAATCCTCGCTCGACAAGGTAGGAGGAAGGGAAGGCAATAAAAAAACTTTTTGAGGATAGTCCACAGTCCTGGGTAGAGGCGACTGATGTTACTTTGAAACCAAAATTCTGTGAGACGATAACCATTCTGAAAGCTCGCTATCAAAGTTTCATTAGTTGAAAGTTCGCCCAATTCCTCATGAATCTGAACCTCTGCTGTCTCCGTGTTCATAAAAGGGATCATGACCCATTGAGGGATTTCCAAGGACAAAATATCTTCAAAACGTTCAGAAAAGTCCTTTTGCAAAGACTCAAGGTGTTGACAGTAAACTTGTGTTTCATCGAAGGGGATTTCGCTGCTCTTATGCAGATCCGACAAGATTGGAAACTGGCTGAACTCGTTGCGTCCAAAATTCTTCTTCTACAAAGTGAGTTTTTTTAGGAAGGCAGAAATAACAGATTTTGTTGTGATCAAATTGAGGTCTTCGCCTTGAAGCTGCAAATTTATTCCATTAAATTTTGCGAATAAATCGGTCATGTATGCAACATCAATCTTAAATTGTAGCAATCTATCTCTCAGAGATACATCTTTCTCTTCGAGGAACTCAATTACAGAGTCGAAAAGATTCCAGAATCTATTGAGGCAGGCGAGAGCCTCGGAGAACCAGCGAACCTTCGGAGAGCCAGCGAACCTCGGTGTGTAGAAGCAAGCGATTGAATTCTTCCTCGTTCTCCTTACACAGGTGCCCGAATAATCGATCTTTGAGACCATTACTGCGAATTTTGTTCACAGCAGAGATGATATATTGTAATTACTGATGCAAACAGTCGCTGAGGTTTTTTGCAACTAAATGCTGTCTATGAATCACGTAGTGAACAGCTAAAATATCTGTTACCTCTTTCTTCAAAAGGGCGATGAACCTACGATGACGACCCACCATTGCAGGAGCTCCATCGGTGGCAACAGACATAGTGTTCGCAAGAGGAATATTTTTCTCTTTAAAATAATCTTTGAAAGCATTAAAAATAGATTCACCTTAGTATCTGAAATGAAGCTTCTTGCATAAAACATCTCTGGAATAATTTTTCCTTCCTTCACAAACCGAACGTAAGCTAACAGCAAAACCTCATAAGTACTTGGGAAGGTTGATTCATCAACCTGAAGAGAAAATTTGGTGTGTATCAAACGTTTGCATAAGGAAGCTTCAACATCTTCAGCCATCTCATCAATTCCTCGTCGTACTGTATCATTGCTTAATGGGACATTTTTTATAACATTGGATGCGGATGGATAGTGCAAAACCGTTTCAAAATATTCCTTGACAGCCGGCAGTATCAACTCTTCGCTGATGGTATGAGTTTTCCCCGATTTAGCAATTAATTTTGATATATTATAAGAGGCTATCAAACCAACGTCGCATTTTTTTGATGAGGTTGCTAGTAAGCTTGAGATAGACGGTGCATTCAGAAACTTGTCCCTGATGTTCGAGAAAAACGACAAATCTTTATTTTATTTGTCAGGATGAATTTTTTGCAGATGCTCGTGCAAACGATATGGTTTCATTGCCTCATTAGATAACACTTTGTTACAAAGTAAACACATGGGTAGTTGCGAGTTCCACGGCGAAGGAACAAATCCGAACTTCAAGTACGTGGAATTGTATTGACGACACTTCTTTTTATTAACCGACATCGTTGGTGGCAACAAAATATGATGAGGGAAAGATAACTATTTCTCAAAATTAATAATTCACGATCACGATAAATAGCTAATAAGCGCCCTGTGTATCAAAAACCGACTGGTCAAATAAACAATGAAAGTAAATCTAAACTGAGGGAAAAAACAGAAATGAAGCGAACGAAAAGCAGCACAAGAAACACGTGTTAAACGAGACATTCATAGTGAAATGCTAGTAAAATGATAGTGAAATGCTAGTAAACGCTCAACGCATGCACTGCGATGCGCACGAAAACAGCTGACGCATATGCTGTGCTGGTTGGGATCAGAGAAGGATCCTAGTGTAGAGTTATTCAAGGTCATCCTACCTAGAATACAAATTCGTCTCACCATTAGAATTGCGTGAGGGGGAGCCGTCGCGTAAGTTCGTTTTATTGCTGGTGTAAACCGGATAATCCATTTAATAAATTTTGGGGGGTAGTTTTAAAATTCAAAGGATAAAACATGCTCATCGCCCCCCTACCACCCAAAACATACACATCGCCCCCCTACCGCCCAAAACATACACATCGCCCCCCTACAGCCCAAAACAAGTTCACCGCCCTTCAACATCCTCCCACTGCCCCCAGGGGGGCGGTACCGCCCCCGTTGAGAACCAATGATGTAGATTAACCAATCTATACTAATAAAGGGACAAGTGGATGTCGGATCACGTGACCGTAACTCATCCGGGCGGGCCACTCCTCGAAAAAAAAATGGCCGACAAATATACAGGAAAATCGGCGTATTTTTTTCTCATGAAAGTACATAAATGTTACATATTTGGAAAGAGCTTCGAAAACTGATAATTTTTTCTGCGTACAGTTATTCTGTTAATTCAATAGTTTTAGAGATATTTTAATTCTAAAATCACTCACTGCTGAGAAACCAAATCATTTGGTGCAGTGGTGCTGCCATCTGTCGGCAGCGACGGGAATGAAAATTGAAACGAATTTGTTCACTTGAATTTAATACATTTGTAGGCTTTTTTTTCTTTTGTGGGGCCCGAAGTACATAAATATGTTACACGGATGGCTTGAGCGTAGCTAGGCGAGGCCCGAGCCTAGCCGGGCTTTGCCCGGCTAGTGAGTAATGAGAAAGAAATGTTTTAGGTGCATTTTTTTAACAAATACCGAACAAAGCTAGACCAGTTTATTCCAGATGATTCTTCAGAACAAACATTGAAAACATGCATTGGTACAAGAAATTGCCTCGACAGATTTAAAAATGATTCAGAATAAAGACCAAATGTAGTATATAAAAGATGTAGATGTAGTGAGCTACATGCTGGTCAAAGAAATGGAAGTAATAAAACCTATTGTCTCAGAAACAATAGCTACAAATGACAGCTACTGTTTTTTCAAATGCATTTATATCTTCAGGGATGTTTTTAACAATTCATGTAACCATAACATTGGGAAAAAGAAGTTTTTCTAGATAAAAACTAATTAAAACATACCTAAGGTGAACAATATCACAGGAGAGTCTCAACAGCCTTGCACTACTGTCTATAGAACATGCAGAAACAAGGAAATTCAAATTTTATCAATTTATAAATGATCTTGCTGATAAAAGAAACCCAACAAAATTTGATTCAAAATAATTTTGATTAGTGACTAAAATATGTGTAGTCTAGCTGCTTTTTAGTTTTCTTTTCTTATAAATATACATAAAAAAGGATAAATGATCACCTTCCCTACTTTTGTCTTTTACGCTTCAGATTCCATTTTTGTAATTTAATGCATATTAGAATTTTGAAGGAACCTACCTAAATTTCTAAAATATAGCTCCACAATGACTAAGGCTTGCCTTGATCAAAGATATGAATGACAAGAACTTTGATCTCAAATTTTCCAGTGCAAAGTGATTAACTGTTATACTCTGCTACCTTAATACATAAAGTTAATCTAAAAATTTTTAAACTTTAAAATTTAGAATTCACACAAAATCTTCAAATTTTTCATTTATCAGGTTTCTATAAATTATGTTTAAAACAAAGTTATATGTAACTAACTGTCAACAAAATAGATAGCGAGTAAGAAACATGAAATGCAAAGCTATGAAAATGACTGCAAAGGAAAGAAAAATCTGGTAAATGATCGACTTCTATTCAGAATTGTTTTTCAAACAATTTTCATAAAAGAACTTCTACAGAATGTTTATGCATATTTTTCTCATGCAAAATGAAAACTTACCTGCCTATATTTTCATGTTTTGGGAAAAGTAATCTTTCAGATAAATATTTAAAAATAATCTTCTAGCACCTGTTTTAACTTCTTTTCCTCAAGAAATATAATTTATTTCATTAATATTCCATCACAGAATAATTATATAGCACATTTCTGAATCAGTGAAGAAATAACGAGCATAAGAATTTTCAAAACTATATTTTTGACACTTTTAGTGCAGTTAATTTCTAATCATTAAATATATTTTACCCTTAGGAAGGGGGGAGGGAGATACCTAAATCCTAAAACAACAAACATCAATTTGATTAACATTGAACTTAAGGACATAAACTATACATATTAAAAAATTCCCCAAGACATGAACAGCAAGAAAGCAACTATAAATTTTGCCAGTACAAAATAATCTAATGAGTATAAAGAATATACAGGTAGGAGAGCAGACAATTAAAATCTAGTTCTAAACTGACCCAAGTACAAATTTAAAAAAATCATATCAAGGCTGTCATAAATATCAATTAATACAAATTTTATAAATCTTGAAATGTTTCTGAAGAAATCTTTAGAATACATGGTGTAGAGTAGGGGTCTTCAATCCATGGTGCACTGACGACATTTTAGTGGCCTGCCGAAACATTTTGATCATGCAAAACCAAAGTTTGATATAGATTTGGAAAAAACATTAGAATGGCAAATTCTCTCACACAAAAAAGATCAAGAATGCAAGGGGAAAAGTGGCCCATGGCACGTAGGCTTATCAAAACAATAAACTGGTCATTGTGTTCAGAATCTTAAGACAAAAGAAACACAAAAAGCAGCATGCCAAGGCTCCTTCTTTCTAAAATATCAAGTGTGTCTCCTCTTCCTGCATTTATTCAATTCAAGCAATATAAAGTACAAAATACATTGATTCAACTCCATTTTTTGTTCTTTGTAGAAATCAATAAATAAAAACATTTTTAAATTAATAATGGTTATAAAGGTACAAAATACTTTTTAAAACACACTATACACACAAAACTTCAGTGACATGTTTTGGAGGAATTAATCCTTCATCATCATGCTATAAAAAGCAAATCAAGCAATCGTCTCAAAGGCTAAACCTCATATTCAAATAATACCTTTTTTCCTCTGCCAAACTACTTATTTCACAGATGTGTGGCCCACGAACATGAAAAGGTTACAGCCCCCTAGTATAGAGGAACTTAAACACACACACACACACATACATACATACATACATATATATATATAAATAATATATTAACAATTATACACAATTTTAAAGTGTCAAATAATTTATTTTTGCTTTAATAAGAATTTCAGTTTTAGATATCAGATATTACTTTTAAATCATTCTCTTTGAAATAAATTGACTTTACACAAGCATATTATAATGAATGATATACCTAAAATTATATTTAGGAGTAATGCATTTAATGCTGTTGCTGTTATCTTTGTTGCAATGAAAGAAAAGCATGAATGTTATTTATTAAAATTTGTCATCAAAAATTATAACACTGAATGAATATGGAAACAAATAACATAAACAAAAATGATTTCAAATGCAATCATAAATAAAAAGTTCTCTGATAGAAGAATGATAAAAGAAAGCAATGCTTAAATTGCAGATTACTGCTCATGCTGCTAAGCTGTAAAAACTCAGAAAATTTGGTACCAGTTCATCATTTATGTGGAAAATTTTAATTATTTAATTAAATCTATCAATAAGTTTTGCATAAAATTAACAGTGTGTATCGATTTTATTGTAAATAAAAAAAAATTTAATGCACTTAACTTTAATAAGCTTTAGATGTTTAGACAATTTTAATATATTTTAAGCATAGAATCAAATTACAAAAACACCAAACAGATGAATGTTGGTAAAAGTCTTGTATCTGTGATAGCAACAAATTTGGTGATTATATAAATGGTTTCTTTGTTCATGTTCTGCTACAAATGGGATGTAATCTTTATAATAAATGTTTTTGATATTCATTTTAATTGCTGAATAGGCTGCACACCGGATGCAGAGAAGCTTCGCATCACCAAAGGTTATATCTCAGAAATGTCCCCTGTTTTTTTTTTTTTTTTTTCAGTTTCAACTAATTGAATTTGAATGATGATTATTTAGATGTTTTTAGCCAATGAAATTTGAAATTAGCTTTAGAAAATGAATTATACACTCAGTGAATGAAAAACATTTTGAATTCTTTTCATAACATTTTCATTTTTCACCTTTTCAAGGAATACAATCCAGAAGATGAGAGCTTACTATTGGTTATTCATATCTAGATTATAGGTCTTACTCCAGGCCTGAGTGCATCTGGTACTTAACATGCCTTCATTAGTGCTTTTGAATTATAAATTTTTCAAATAAAGATTCATTAATTTTTTTTTAGTAACTTTGTACCATTTCTTAAAATATTTAAATTTTCTTTTTAGTTTTAAAAATTAATTTTTATACTTTGGAAATATTTTAATTTAAAATTTTTGGTTTGACAATTCATTGGCATGATACTATTGTCATCACTTTTTTTTTTTTTTTTTCATTCTTCGATACACATTGAAATTATCTTGCTACAGACTTTTAAATTTTTTGTACTTCATTTTTTTTATGATTTTTGTATTTTTATGTGTCTATACTGAAGTATTTACATGTTTATTTTCTAGCTTTTAAGATTTTTTTGACACTTTGCTATATTTAGGCTGTTTTAATTATTTACTTCAGATAAATGCTACCTTCAATTAGCTACTCAAAGTTGAATTTTCATACTAAGTGTTGATTGTCAGGCTGAAAAATTTAAAACAGTTAGGAATAGTATTCTAATGAATTTCTCACTAAGAGAACTCTACTTGGTGGAGTTTGACAACTTTTTGCTGAACAATACAGGATATGGAACTGTTCCCTGAATATTTTATACATTGCCGCAATTTTTAACAGTTCAAACACATTTGCATAACTCATAACCAACAGTTGCTAAAAACATTATGTCTGACATATATGACAATATATTAATAAATTTTGAATAAAAATTGTAAATAAAATCATCAGTGGAATCAGATTGGCAACTTTTAACAATCTCATGAAATCATGAAGTGTATATTTTAACAGCAGACAAACCTCGACCAGAAAGTAATAATCTACTAATTTGCTAAAGACAACATACCATGGCTGAGCATGCAGTTTTTAATGGTTTGATTGTTATATGTCTTGAATTAGCAGTTAGCTTCACTCGCAAAAAAATTGAGTAAAATGTAGAAATCATATATATCATCATTTTCAGCATATTAACAAAACAGTTGTGTTATACAATACAGAAAAAAATATCTGTAAATTAAATTCACTTGTATAGCTGGGGATTTTTTTTCTAGCATCTATATCAATGTAACTTCAATCTGTGATCTATTCTAAAGACTGCGAAAGTTTGTTACCAAGGGCAGCACTCTACTTTTTATTACTAAGATTTTAGAGAATGGAAAGCAACTATAACTATGCACCTAGATGATACCATTGCCACTGATGATTATAAATATATTTCAAAGACAAAGTCATGTAGTTGACAGACTACATAGTGGGGAGGTCGAAGCCTCCTGCTTTTCCTCCAACCGTAAGATGTTCGCAGCATGAAGCGAGTCTTCTACAATCTAACTCTGCTTATGCCATGATTTTGGGTTTTCTTATGGCAACCATACTCTCGCTATGGAACGCCATATGCTCAAGTTTATCTAAACATAAAGCGACAATTTTTCTGAAGGATAAATGGTAGTAGAAGGATTCTATTTGTGCCAATGGAAATTGAGGGTTATTATTGGTACATCGAAAAGATCCAAAATCCAATGTTTACTGAAGTTTGATGATATTCTCTATATTTACAGCATTAGAATAACTTCTTTTTTCTATTTAAATTTTTATCTATTAAAGCAAATTACAGATTTATATTATTGCAAATTAAGGATTTATATGTACATTAGGGTGGAGTGAAAAAGGCAAAAAAAAATTTTTTTTTTAATTGTAATATTTTCTGACTCAACAAATGGTGCTGTTTGGCAAAAAAGACACTGCAAAAAAATCCCAGCACAATCACTCATTGTCTTCGGGTTCCACACAGGGGGTCAAGAAAGAAACATTAATGTCAAAAGTAAAAAAATAAATTTTTTAAATTTAATTTTAATGTTTACAATAGCTTTATTTTCTGACTCAAAAACAGTTCTAAATATAAAAAAGAAACAGGAAAACATTATCATTTCAAAAAATATCACTAACCTGCAATTTGCTTTAATCAGTCTTCAATTTTGGATTTCACATGAGGACCAAAATAATTATCTTTGGTGCCAAACTTTGGAAGTTCCTTTCATGACTTGATTCCACAGCGAATGTATCCATCACTGGCTTCTGCGCCACATGTTACCAATGATGCTTGTGTTACCAGTCGCACACGCCTCTCTACTGCTTGAGAATAGCAAGAGAGCGTCTCTATTTCGAATTGTGAACTGTTTCTGGTCATACTTTCTATGTCTTCATCACTGAGGATCATGGTAGCTGGTGGTTCCAAAGGATTGTCCCAGTTAATCATTTCAAAATATTCCTCTGCTTCGAAATTTAAATTTGGAAGATCAAATTGGCGTATTTTCCCCCTCCAGTCAATTTTTCTTGCTTTCCGTATTCTTCTGAGGCCAAGTTCTCGAATATGTGATCGTTAATTTAACATAATTGCCAACAGAATGTTTTCAGAGTGAGCAAAATAAGAGTTCCTCTGAATAACTTTGTGAATGATTGACTTAAAAAATCTTCTGGCAAGAATGAGCTTTTTTTAATCATTCCGTGCAGGTGACGTGCTCCATGAGTAGCTCTTAGGATTTTCTTTATTTTAAACCAGGATGGCATGTAAACTTTCATGACATATTCTACTAGGAGCTTAAAGTGATCTGTTGGTTTGGCAGTCAACACATTTAGGTGCAGGATTCTGTTGGCTGTAATGAGCCATCTTGAATGAGACATCATTCAGGGACTTCTGTTTGCTAAATCTGGAAGGCACTCCCCCGAGGATACTGCCCTAGAAATATCGAAAAGGTATTTTTGGTTTGCACTGAGGTCTTTTTTATCAATTTCAGGCAGAGCAACTGGAATAGGAACAAAACTTGTCACAGCAAGGGTTTCGCACGTTTGCAGAGATTTTCCTATTGTTCCGGAAAACTAGTGTGGCCCAGATGCCTTTCCGTCAATCTTCTGAAAAAGGTGGCAAAGAGGTAGTTCATAAGTTTGCAATAGGCATACAAACCAGTGCAATTTATGGCCAACAAAGATTTCAAGTCGTCTAACTGCACGCTTTTTATTCTCAACTTTCTGTTGGCTGTAATGAGTTGGGTGTGATAGACGTTCGTTCCATATCACCCAACGGTAACCAGTTCCAAAAGTGTAATCACTTCCTGTGTAATGAAGTTGATTATGCTTTCGTATAATATCCTCACTAGATCCAGAATCCGGAGTCACATGTCCTATATAAACAGAACCAGGTTCTGACAACAAAACAATATCATAGCTGCCAACCTCCCAAGAATAAAATAAGGAACACAGCGTGCGACGGAATCGAAAAAAAAACAAGAGCAACAAGATGTATAATATTTTCTAACACAAGAACAGAACTGTAAAAGTTCGCTTTCAGACAATTATTTGACAAATTCTGATGTTTCAGATCCTATAACTAAAGCTTTATCATCCTTCTGATTTTTGAATACATCAAATTTCACATTAAATACACATTTAGAGCTAGTTATGGCAGATATTTTCCTAAATCTTGCCAACAATTCAAAAAAATTTGATAGCTCTCTTCTCATCTTGTGAATTTTCGGCTCTTCACTCACATTATATGTTTCATAAATGACAATCACGTTTTTCATAAAAAATGCTAAAGCATGAACAATATTTGAGCTTAATGTAAGAAAAATTCTTCTTCCCGCTGCAATATGCGTTTATTATTGGTAGATGATGGTGACTCTGCAAGTGATTTTACTTTTTTTGCTAATTTTTGAGAAGCACGTGAAGTTGGTTTTAACTGTTAGAGTTGGGTGAAGCACTTGACATTAATTTAAATTTTTTTACTGGTATTGGTGAAGCAAATGAGGTTGATTTTACTTTTTTTATTAGTTTAGGTGAAGCACATGATGTTGACTTTCTCTTTCTTTCTAATATTGTAGAAGCTGCTTGCCGTCCAAGAAGTTTTTGTATAGTGTAAGCTGCTAGGAGGGGAAAATATGAATCTCGAAAACACGATGTACAGAGAAAATAGCGATGGTGCTGCAGAAGAAAAAATACGGGACATTTTTGCTTGACAACGTATTTTCATAACAAAGCTTAAAAAATGGAATGAATACTTTTTTTATGGAACACTTGGCATGTATGCAATATGCTCTTCCACAGCTATAGTACTATATAAAGAACTTCCCTTCTTTTCTTGCACTATAGTTGTGTTCTTTCTTCCATCGAAGTAGATGGCATACAAAGACTGTGTTACTTGTGCAAAATTAAGCTGTGATCGTACCTTTTGACGTTCTCTCCTCAGCTTACTCCTGTCAATAACTTTAGATGGAGTATCTTTGGATACAATACCTATATCATGAAGCACAGAGGATGCAATGATAGCAGCTGACCTATCCGATGCTCCCGTTCTATCACAAGCAATGGTTAGATTTGGCAGTGATATTCTCATTTGGCCTGTCTTGGAGGTTGAGGAGATTCTTCGTCAGTTGTTTTCTGACATTTCGATTCATGACTAACGTAATTGTCATCATCTTCAGAGATATCTTCCAATTTTGAATCAGACGGCGTTTCCTTCTAAATCTGTAATATTTTTAGATGAAGGAGCATTATCTTTCAATTCCTTTGCTTTAGCTTCCTGATTTTCCCTTATACATTGCCTTTCTCTTATACGCTTCAGTTTTTGAGTTGCAGAAATGTCAATAGTTCCTACTGCCATTTTTCTCTCATGCTGTTGGTCTGCTAAAAAGTTTTGTTCAATACTTGGAACTTTCACGGAAAACTTGCATTGTTCATAATTTAAACATTTGCATACATAAATATCAAACAAAGTACCGTTTGCTTGGTCAAAATAATCTTTCCTAATTTTTTAACCCTTATTCGAGATTTGGGCATTCTTTTTATATTTTTGTACTTTTCATTGTCATTTCTAATAAGACTAATAACTTCTTGTTGACTTATCACAGGCAATGAGTCTTTCTTCCAAATTCTTTCAATGCTGATAATGCTGAAAACAATTTCGCTGATATCTTTTACAGAATGATCTTTCTTGTTACTCTTCCTCCACAATATATCATTAGAAATGCTTCATTAAATCAGTATACGAGTGGAACTTTGTCTCTTTCAGATGTACGGGAGTTCCAAAAATACTACAAAAAGTTTCACTTCTAGTTAAGGTCATGTTTATGTTTATGTTTTAATTTAAAGTCTGTATTAATATAAATCACGATTGATACAACTTATTGCTTCAAACTACAAATTAGAAACAAGTTGTTGAAACAAAGGCAAGCATCAAACAAAGACAACAGTCGCAAAAACGAATCATTCCCCACAATAAAAGTCACATGCCTGCTTAGGTCATGATAAAATAGCTATCAGAATAGAATACGTGTTGCCATTTAGTAGATTTTTGGAGTACAAAATTGCGATTTATGTACGAAATGCCATTTCTAGCACTGACATTTGACAATAAATATTAATATTAATTATTAAATAAGTATTACTATTAAATATTAATTAATATTAATATACAAATCAATTAATTATTTAATTAATTATTATTTTTTGATAAAAAGGCATTAAAAACTTTAAAAAAAGGCAATACAAATATTCACTTGAGTTGTGGAACCTCAAGATGGCAACATTTTGAGCTGAAATTTGGAGAAAATTTGTTTCAGCTACTTTCACACCAAATAATAACTCAGGCAATGTGAATTTCGAGAAAAAGTTTTTTCGCTCCACCGTAATGTACATGATGAACTAATTTTTACCATCATCATATTTTATTATTTAAAATTTTTTTGAAGTTTAACAAGCTAAATTACATTCACCTACTTGGTGAAATGTTTATCTTATTTTTTTCTTAATGAAAAAATGAGTAGTATCTAATTCTAAATGTTTTCTTCACTTGGTGGCCATAAGATCTCTCAATGTTTATTTTATTCACACAATGTATGCAAATAAAACAGTTGCAGATTTCACTTACAAAGTTTTCTTAATAAAGCCTGCAATTTTTTTTCTATCTGAATCACAATCAATAAGAAATTAAACTTACAGGCTTACAAAAATAGATGCGTGAATATGTGATCCTATATCTACACATAAATCTTGGTATGGTTAAAAATACTTCTACCAAGATCTGGTTTACAAAGTTATGTAGAGATAAACTCCATATTATTTTTTATAATATGATGTTAATTTTAATTTTTTCATTTTACCTAGAGTAATACAGAACAAAACTATGTGATCCCATATTTACACAAGTTTCTTTCAAAGCTTTAAAATCATTTTTAATTACATATTAGTACTATTTAGGGGTATATCATATATATATTAAGTGTTTTTATTAAATATTGCTATATTTTTATATTAATCAAGAGTAATTATAAATATATACATGATATCCCATATTCAAAATCATATCAAGCTGCACTTAAAAAGTTTTTTATTTTATGCTCATAGTGCAAATATTTAAATTCTGTATTGGTGTTAGCCAGGGATATTTATTGATAAATATCATGATTCCATATTTACAAATTCTAGCATACTCACATATAGTTTTGCTGAAAAAACTGTGATTTTTCAGCAGTGTGATGCATTATATTGCAAATATCATTATTTACATCACCAAAGGTGAGTGATTTTACCTCAGAAATGTCCCCAGACATACACAAATGACCCCATGCAAGTGTACACCAGACATACCTCTGAAGAATATAAAAGAATCAGGAAAAAGGAAAAGAGACTCCACAGAGGAAAGAAAAGAACTTTTGAGGAAGAAAATTTAAAAAACATTTAACATCTTAATACCGTAAATGCATGTAGAGCATTCATCAGAAAATCAATCGTAGTCGCTCCGACTTTAAACCAAGCTCGTCTTTGTATAAACAAACAGGGTGAAATTCTAGCCAACATACAAAATACTCTCAATAGATAGGTAGAGCATTTTCACGATCTTCTGAACTTAGAGAATAAACAAGATAACTATAGCTGTAACACACTGGGTATGAATGATGCTAAACTGATTCCCCCTCCTGATAGAGATGAAACTGATTCAGCAATGAAAAAGCTCAAAAACAATAAATCGCCTGGGCATGATCTTATTTCTGCAGAGTTGCTTAAAGCTGGAAGTCACCAGTTTTACAAGCACCTGCACACACTAATTTTAAAAATATGAAATTCTGAAAAGCTGCCATTGGAGTGGAATATTGGCATTTTATGCCCCTTTCCATAAGAAGGGAGACCCAATGATTTGTTCTAATTATAGAGGTATTACCCTTCTATGCACTTGTTATAAAAGCCTTTCCAATATCCTGTGTCAGAGACAGACCATTTGTTACCAATCTGAGATTGGTAATTATCAATGTGGGTTTGAAGGAGGAAAATCCACTATTGACCAAATTTTCTGTTTACGTCAGATTCTTGAAAAATCAATCGAATTTGATATTGACACTCATCACTTGTTTATTGACTTTAAGTCTGCATTTGATAGTGTGAGTAGGAAGCCTCTAATGGATGCAATATATGAATTTAAAATTCCAAGTAAACTGATTAGACTTATAATGTGCATCAAATGTAAAATCAAATTTTTGGGTGCCCTCTCAGAGGACCTAAGTGTTAATAATGGTATTCAACAGGGTGACTCTATTTCGTGCCTTCTCTTCAATACTGCACTGGAAAAGGCTGTTTGAGATTCAAATATTAGCAAAATTAAATTCAAATATTCGCAAATATGAACATTTTGCTTCGATTTCCGTTGTATTAAATCCGCAACTATGCCAATACTACATAAAGTAAAATTAGGCACAACATTGTATGTATGAAAATATATGATCACCTAAGAGTTAGTAAGTTACTTTTACAAGTTAAATGGTGATAGAAATGTTATTACTCTTACTTTCAAGTATGATGATCATCAAAATAAGAAATTCACCTGGCATTCACTTGACAGATTGCAAATGTCAAGGAGCGGTTATGTAGCGAAACGAAGGTCGGCTGTGGCTAGGTAACCGGCCAGTCGGTCAGTCGGTCAGAGAAATCCTGACTAAACGACCGGCCGACGCAGTACGTCACTGCGCATCATGTTTGGAAATTCGATCAGCCGGTAACTTAGGATTCGGAATTAGATGACCGGCTGGTTTTGCCGGTTGCGTAGCTTTGAGGACTAAATATACGGCGTATTTTACGGGCAATTTAGAGGGGTGGATTTAAAAAACTGGACGATTTTGTCTGTAGCATAGAATACTTTTGGTAGCAAATACTTTTGGATACTTTTGGTAGCAAATACTTTTGGATACTTTTGGTGGCACTCATCTCGATAGCTATCTTGGTAGCAAACTTGTCGCCAAAGTGTTGGCGTCACTTTGACGCGTTCGCGCGCCAAAGTGATGCCAACACTTTGGCGTACATACATTTTCGTGCCGTCTAAGTGTTGACACCAAAGCTTCGCCAACACTTAGACAACCGAAAAATAACCTTACCTGCTTACGTCACGACCGCACGCACGCCTCACGTATTTTTTCGCCAAGCTTACCGAGTTTACGAATAATTTCGCCCCGTATTTCATGCCGTCATCCTATGGACTTCCAATTCGGAGTTTAAATGGCGTTTCGTGAACTTTTAAAATCGAGAACGTATTTTTTTTATACCTTTCTTAAATTTAGAACTTGAGAAATTTGGAATAATTTAAGCATGGCTAGAATTTACTTTCTTTATTCGGCGTTTCGTGCACTTGACTTTTAAAAACGAGAACTTTTATTTATTTAGTTTTATAATATCTTTCGAAAATTTAGAACTTAAGAAATTTGGATTAATTTAAAAATAGCTAGAATTTTTTTTCTTTATTCGGCGTTTAAATGGCGTTTCGTTCACTTGAATTTTAAAAACGAGAACTTTTATTTTTTTAATAACATCTTTTGAAAATTTAGAACTTAAGAAATTTGGAATAATTTAAACATAGTGTTCCACCCACACCCCTCTGTGCTTCCAGCAGGAGGCGCTCGCTGACTCTTATCTCCAGCTCCGGTCATTGAACTTGAGTCCCCTTCGAACACTTCACTAGAAGACTCCTTTGTTTCTAGACGCAACTTCGCACCGCTCCATACGGAGCGTCTTATTTTGTCACCGCAACCTTTTACTATGTTAACGCAAACTCAATACTTAAATTGTAAATATTTTTTGTAAATATAACTTTTCGTAATTTATCTCAGCTTCCTTTTTAACGCTAAGCACCGCACCAACAACCAATCGCAACATTTGGAGGCACTCGACGAGATCCAGCTCAAGGAAGCCTGAGATAAGTACATTTTTTTCTTTTGAATCAAGTTTGATTTTGGTTTCACGAAAGTTGTTTACGCATCCGCACCATTACAAGCGTAATGGAAAAGAGAACAAATGATTCAGCAGATGATACTGCTGCTAAAAACGCTGAGAGAATTGCAATTATTCTTCGCGGCAGAGCGAAATTAGCATTAACTAGAATTCACAAGTATATCAATGACGAAAACCAAACATTCAACAAATACGATTTAAATAACAAACTACAAAAATTAGAGACAATTTATTCTGATTTCGACAAAGCAGACTCAGATCTGCCCATTGAGCTCTCCGAAATGGAAGAATTTGAGGATAAATATTATGAAACCAAAGCCAAACTTCAAGAAGCTCATGAAAAATTATGCATTGATAATGTAAATGATCCGAGACCTATAACAAATATTTCTAACGTTAATAATTTTAAGCTGCCTAGAATAAATATTCAGTCATTTAGTGGTAATTACAAAGACTGGCCTTCATTTAAAGATCTATATTCATCATTGGTTCATAATAATAGTAGTTTATCCAATATTCAAAAGTTTTCGTATTTAAAAGGTTTATTACTTGACGAACCGGCAGCGATAATTAAACACATACCAATTTCGGAAGCTAGTTACAAAGAAGCTTGGGAAAAACTGCTTACTAGATACGACAGAAAGAAACAAATCGTTTCTTCTCTCGTCAAAACATTTTTTGATCAACCATCTATCAATCATGCAAACGCATCCAATTTACGCAGCATAGCAGATGTCTCAGATGAAGTCATTCGAGGACTTAAATCCATCGATGAGCAAGCTAACTCAAGAGATATCTGGCTAATTTACATATTGTTGCAAAAGGTTGATCAGAAAACACGCGAAGAATGGTCGCAACAAACTGTTAACAATGATTTTCCTACATTCGATGAGTTCCTTGAATTCCTTAATAATAAGTGTGCTTCATTAGACTTGTTCCACGAAAATGAGTCTTACAATAAAGAAGAAAAGGTTAACGTTTTTAAACCTATATCTAACAATCAAAAGTGTATGCTGTGTAGAATGCCTTTCCACTTACTTTTTAAATGCCATAAATTCAAAGAAATGAGTGTGAAAGATAGAAAGCAATATGTTCGCAAAAATAAACTGTGCATTAATTGTTTGTCAAACAAGCATACCGATTACCAATGTAATTCCACTTATTCATGTCATTTCTGTAAAGAAAAGCATCATTCTAGCTTGCATGAAAATATGCAGAATTATTCCGTTTCTGCTTCCACTTTCGATTCAAAGGGCTCTACAAATCGGAAAAACGCACCTGCTATTAGCGACGATCACCCCAGTACATCAAACGAAACCAACACTGTTTTGTTAAATACGGCCCAAACTTCATTCGCACTTTTACCCACAGCATGTGTCATGGTAAAAGATTCTACGGGAGAAGCACATACACTGAGAGCTTTATGTGATTCGGGTAGTGAGTCATCGTTCATTAGTGAAACTTACATGAATATTTTAGGAATAAAAAGGAAGAATGCTAGATTTCCTGTTAAAGGGTTGTCTGGAAAGGACCTTGCCATGACTAAAGGGTGTATAGCACTTGACTTACTTTCGATTCATGAACCTGGGGTCAAGCTGACTGTTACAGCTTATGGTTTGGATAAATTAACGGCACCTCTGCCTGTTTCAAAGATAAAAGACGAACATTTCACGCACTTAAAAAATATTCAACTAGCTGATCCAAATTTCAACACGCCGAATAAAATTGATATGATTCTCGGATCAGATATTTTCTTTTCGATGTTACTTCCTGGTCAAATAAATTGTTCTCAAAGTAATTTAATTGCACAGAATTCGATTTTTGGTTTTCTGGTTTCTGGTAAATTGCTTGACACAAGCACAAATGCCGATTCAATATCTAGTTTGCATATTTACGAAATAAATATTGAAACGGAGCTTAAACGATTTCCGGAGTTAGAAGATGTTCCTAATTCTAAAAATATGATGCTTACTCCGGAAGAACAGAATGAAACAAGTTCGAAAGAAATCGAGGATGAATTGAAGACTGAGCAAAGAGCTGACCCAATCTTTACCCATCACCTCCACACTTCAAATATTTTAGTAGATGAGTTTTTCGAAAAATTCTCTTCCTTGGCTAAAATAATTCGCATTCTAGCTTACTGCCAAAGGTTTATTAAAAATTGCAAAAGATCCGCAGAAAATCTCCAAGATCAATCTACGACACTCACCTTTTCAGAAATCAAACAAGCAGAAGAAACAGTTATCCGCTCTATTCAAAATAGCTATTTTCATAAAGACATAAAATGCATCAAAAATCAAGAACCTGTACCAAATAAAAGTCAATTACACTCCCTTTACCCATTTGTAGACGAAAACGGTCTCTTACGGGTGGGAGGTCGATTACAGAACTCTCAACTACAATTTAATCAGAAACATCCTGTTATTCTGCCGTACCAACATAAGTTCAGCGAACTTTTCATCAAAGAACGGCATGTAGCCTATCTACATGCTGGCCCAACATTGTTAGCGCACATCATACGGCAATTATACTGGATCATTGGTGGAAGAAAATTAATTAATAAATGTATAAACAAATGCTTAAAATGTCACAGATTCAAGACTTCCACAAAAACACAACTGATGGGTAATTTACCTATGCCTCGAGTAACTCTGGAACGACCTTTTTTCTACTGCGGCATTGATTACGCCGGTCCAATCTCCATAAAGTTTAGTAAAGGTCGAGGTTCTAAAACTACCAAGGGATATATAGCTTTATTCATTTGTTTATCAACTAAAGCTATGCATCTTGAAGCAGTCAGTGATTTGACAGCTGAATCATTTATAGCTGCTCTTCGCCGTTTCAGTTGCTCGTCGTGGTGCCCCTCGCCACATTCATAGCGATAATGCTACCAATTTTGTGGGTGCTCGACGAAAACTCAACGAAATGCAACAAATGTGGCGCTCATTGCCTGAAAATGAATCAATTGCTCACCACCTAGCCAACACTTCTATCGAGTGGCATTTCACTCCACCTGGTTCTCCTCATTTTGGAGGAATTTGGGAAGCAGGAGTGCGCTCAATAAAATTTCACCTTAAAAGAGTGATGGGAGAAACTCTCCTAACGTTTGAAGAATTATCAACTCTACTCAGCCAGATAGAAGTTTTACTAAATTCACGACCTCTTACATACATTAAAAACTCTGATATTGACTCTATTGCCGCACTTACCCCATCCCATTTCCTTACAGGAGATATGCTCACTTTCGTACCTGATCAACCCTTCTCTTCCCCTCCACTAGCTAACAGATGGACGCTCGTCCAAAACATGAGAAGAGGTTTCTGGAAACAGTGGAGGCATTCTTATTTGCACTCCCTACAACAGCGGAAGAAGTGGCAGTTCTCGCAGCCGAATCTTAAAGAAGATGACATCGTGCTTATCAAAGATGATGCTCCTCCAGGTTCCTGGCAGCTAGGAAGGATCCTAGAAACTCATCCGGGCAAGGACAATCTTGTTCGAGTCGCTACAGTTAAAACTGAAAACAACGTTGTAAAACGTTCAATCACTAAACTTTCTCCTCTTCCTTTATATCAGTACTAAGGTCCTGATAGGGTGGGAGAATGTTCCACCCACACCCCTCTGTGCTTCCAGCAGGAGGCGCTCGCTGACTCTTATCTCCAGCTCCGGTCATTGAACTTGAGTCCCCTTCGAACACTTCACTAGAAGACTCCTTTGTCTCTAGACGCAACTTCGCACCGCTCCATACGGAGCGTCTTATTTTGTCACCGCAACCTTTTACTATGTTAACGCAAACTCAATACTTAAATTGTAAATATTTTTTGTAAATATAACTTTTCGTAATTTATCTCAGCTTCCTTTTTAACGCTAAGCACTGCACCAACAACCAATCGCAACACATAGCTAGAATTTTTTTTCTTTATTCGGCGTTTAAATGGTATTTTGTTCACTTGACTTTTAAAAACGAGAACTTTTATTTTTTTTATAACATCTTTCGAAAATTTAGAACTTAAGAAATTTGGAATAATTTAAACATAGCTAGAATTTATTTTCTTTGATAGAAATTTTCCTAGGTTTAAATTTCTTTTAATCGAACTTCTCGAACTGATTCGTTGGAATCTTAGTGTTTGCATTAAATAATCATATAAATTTCCTAACTAAAGAGAAGTCATCAGTTAGTACTTAGCATTATAAGCTAAAGTGTACCATCCATAGCGAGGGACATTTTGTCAACTGAATATTCCATTCATTTACATGATTCTGTGAGGTTGGAGTACAGTGTCTCGCTGTAGTCTCATTCGCTGTCTGTACGATATTGCTGTAGTGTCATTGGTTGTAAGATTCAATGGACATAGGGTTGTCCTTTGGTTCTGCGAAAAGTTGGCATTATGCCAAAATCGTTAGTAGTCATAACCTAATCGTAAAATCAGAGCCTGACTAAGGCAGGGGCATACGGGGCAGTTGCCCCGGGCCCCCACATCAGAGAGGGGGCCCCCCAAATCGAATAGAAAGTTTAGTATTAAGTATTAATTTCTTCATTACTGAAGTAGTGAAGCAGAGGGGGCCCCAATGAAGTTTTTGCCCCGGGCCCCAATTAGGCTAAGTCGGGCCCTGCGTAAAATCGTTAGTAGTCATAATCTAATCGTAAAGGTTTGATTAGAGAGATCTAAACTGATAAACGTACTTTCTGGAAATTCCGTTCTTGTAACTGAAATCAGACTAAATTTTAAAGTAATGAGTAAAGCATAAACATCACGTTTCTACCGATGCTCCTGGAATATTTTCGTCAGTTCTGGCTAATTTCTGGCTAAAAATTATTATATATCTTTAGAGTTAGAGCTCCATGAGGCTACATGAATTTAATTTGCTTCAATATTGGATATCATAAAGACATTTTTATAAAACCTCCAGAAAAAAATCTTAATTTAAATTTCATAGTCAGCGAATAAGGAATATTAAAATGCCTATAAACTATATTGTTCAAAAATTGCAAAAACTATGCGGCTTTTATGCTTGAGACGTACAAGAAAACGTACAAGAATCGAAATAAATTACAAAAGAAAACCACTTTAAATTCCATGCGTTTTTCAGAGTTACTTTTCAGCGAAATTATGGGTTAAGAATTAAACCGTGTCCTTACCTCTACGTTATTGAAAAGACAACTGGTTAATTGTAACAGTTTAATTGTGAGTCACCAGTTAAATAGAGTTTCGTAAAATTGATAAATTACGTGACGCTGCAGTGCAAAGATTTTTGTTCATTTATAGTATTAATGTTAATTAGAGAGTTCGTAAAGAAAATAGGGTGTATTTATATTTCTTACTAGCTGAAAACCCGCGCTTCGCTACAGAGTACATTCAAATTAAATACAACGGTCAATGTATGCAATTAAAGCCAAAAAATATAAATATATATATTTATAATAAATACGAAGATAAATGTATACAATTGATGTAATATATATATATATATATATATATATATATATATATATATATATATATATATATATATATATATATATATATATATATACTAGCGGCCCGTACCGACTTTATCCGGGTTGACCAATTATCTATCTTAAGTAGATATTAGGTAGGTATAATTTATTTTAAAACTTCATGGTATACCACATTTTTCGTTTTTCTGAGGTTTTCAAATAAATTGATTCTCTGCATATCCTGACCTAGAGAGACCATATAATTGTCCATGAGTAAAGTAATTTTTAATGTATTTTTACAAACTGAATACTTTTACAATAGGCCATGGACCCTTAATTATGTACAGTCGAACCTCCATATATCGAAGTAGCAAACTGCGCGAAAAAATTTCGATGTATAGAAATTTCGATATATAGAATTGAGCTTAGTCTTATCATAATCCTCCTAAAAAACAAAAAAATTAAGCTAATTTTTGTATACGAAACTCTATTTCTAATTTATATGCGAATCCCATTAAATCAAAGTTAATAACTAAAAAATGAATTTATATGAAAAATTTATTGATTACTACATATCTTAAAAAAAAAAACAATAATGCAGAAAGTGGTTACAATGATCACAGTTAATTCTTTAAAGAAAAAACTACGAATATCTTGCTGAACAGTTAGTTTTGCGGAAAGTTCAAAGAAATGTTAGTCTTTATTCAGTCCACTAAAAACTTCATCAGGGACATTTTCCGCGAATTGAAGTCCACGACGCATTGTTTCAAACTCCAAAAATTGGGAGATTTTATTCTAAAGTGGAATAAAATCTCCAAATTTGTCTTGAACAAAATTTCGATATATAGAGATTTTTTCGATATATAGAAACAATTTTTCTATGTAATGAACATGGAGATTTGCTAAGAGTTCGATATATAGAAAATTTCGATATAGGGAAGTTCGAAATATGGAGGTTCGACTGTATATACAATTATATCACAAATAAAAATATAATGGCAAATAATCGTGTTTAATTGAAGTTTCTTAACCTCATTCCAGAATAAATTATTTTTTAAAAACCCAAATAAAAAATACTAATAAAAATAATAAATAAATATTAATTAATCATCAAATATTGATATTATATTTATATTTTAACATATTTTTTTATTATGCCATGAATACTGAGGGTCCCAATGGGAGGCTTAGGAATGCTTAGGGAAAATTTCACCTGCAGCTGTCAACTGCTCATGCCATTGACTGACCAGAGGGTAAACCTTCGGGGCGAGCCGAAAATACTCCTAGGGCCTTTTACTCTATTTTGAACTGAAAGAATGACAACAATATAACAATGAACGCAGAAAGATGAAAATGGATCGCCTAGACAGGTGATATCGTGTTCCTTGCACTGAAGAACATATTAATTCATCTTTCAGCACCCTTAAAGCGTATAAAACACCATTTTTCCCCGTAGTAAATAACAGAAAATTAAAGAATTTTTAGATTGAGAATAGTAGAAGTATAATGATAACAGATAGTATTCATTGAAACAACACTTCTTACACCACTTCTGTAATCACCGGTACAATGACTTAGACTACTCTCATAATCAAGGGCACACACACACACACACATATATATATATATATATATATATATATAATATGTATATATATATATATGAAAAAGAAAAAACAATCTTCCCTGTTGTTAGAAGTTTCTATGATTAAAAACTCTTGAAAAGTAAAACTGAACTCTCTGCAGCTACTTTGTGTCTATTAAAGATTATACGGGGTATTTGAGTTAATCCAAAACTTAAGGCATTTGAAAGGTCATTTACCACCCTAACATGCGAAAATAGGCATAAAACAGCTCGTGAGTTTGAGTTATGCTCAAAATTACTCAAATGTTGCAAAAAATTACATTAAAAATGACGAAAATAAGCTTAATTCATTTTCTCTGCAAGAGGAGGTCGTAACTCCAACATCTTTCACGAGGCAACTGACTGGAAGTATACGAATATCTATTCCCTACCCTATTCTTCCCAAAACTCTTCCCGGTCATTTTCAAATGTACGTGCGAACCTTTGCCCCCACCTAACCTATTCGTGTGGTTTTTCTTCTCTGTACGAAAATTGTGTATTTTTCTAAGTTTACAAACCAACAATTTAGATTTAATCATTTCTAAAATTTTCCTGAGAAAGTATTATCCTTAAAAAATGTTTCACAGAATCGTATAACATAGTGTTTTTATGCATGAAAATTATTTTGAATCTGAACTCAGGGCCGGCGCTAACAGTTTCGCCGCCCCGGGCAAACAGGTAAAATGCCGCCCCTTTATAACAAAAATTAAAAGAGATAATCTAAACCCTTCCCACGCTTAGTAGTAAAATAAAACGTGAGCAAAAAAATTGGTATTAAAAATGTTGAAGTTTTGATTTGTCGAAAATGCAAATTTCTTTATTTATGATTTTGGCACTAAATTGAAATTAAGGTTCCACAGAAAAAAAAAGAAAAGACACAAATCTACTAGTATATAATTAGAAAATGCATTTATTAAAAACGTAGTAAAACAAATTATAGAACCACTAAAAATAAAAACCTAATTATTAAAAATAAAGTTAAACTGAAAAGTTTTTTATTCTCATTTTTAATTCTGAGAAATTTTTGATAATTTTTTGACATCAATTTCTTCAGCTAGCTCATGTTCAACGGCTAATGTTGTCAAGCCATTTAGCCGATCCTCGGTAGTTGTAGAGCGTAAAAAATTTTTAATTCGTAGAAGCACCTCGTACCAATAATTTATCTCTGCGGTAATAGCTCCCTTTACACGTACGTTCTTTCGCGAGTGCTTGGAGCGTACGGAATGGCTCGCACGCTCCAAGCACTCGCAAAAGAGCGTACGTGTAAAGGGCGCTAATAGCGCCCTTTACACATACGCTCTTGGAGTGCTTGGAGAGTACGGGATAGCGCGCGGGAAAACCTGCAGTACGCTCCAAAGCAGTTTTCCCTTCCTCTCTGTCACCTTCACACGTGCACTCAATCGCGCGGAGTCGTGATTTCCAGCGGGAAAGAACGTACGTCTAAATGCACACTTATCAAATCGGAAAACACCTCACCAAAATGCTGTAATTGCGGTGGCGATCATCCAGCCAGTTATAGAGGCTGCCCAAAATTTCCACATAATTCTTCTAAAAAGAAAGATAAGAAAACGAAAACGCCAACCAACTCTGGAATGTCATATGCCGACTTTTAAAAAATGTAATTTCCCCCCCCCCCAACAATTCAAATGAATCCCAGCCCCCAACTCATAGTAATTCTCAAATCTCTGAAATCTGTAACGATTCCCACCAATGTAACACTGAAATTCCCGAAATTAACAAAAGTCAAGTTAACTTTAACTTTATCAAAATAATTCAAGGAATCAATGAAACTGTAGCCGAAATCCAGAAGGAACTCGATTTAGAAGATTTCCATGAAATCTTTAACAATTTAAATATTTGTCTTCTTAAAATGAAAAAAGCTAAATCCTTTAAGGATAAATCTCTTATTTTATGACTGCCTTTTAAAAGGCACTAAAAAATAATGTTTCTCTGCCATTTTTAGTTCATTTTCTTTTTGATTTCATTTTTAAATTTTTTTTCATTTTATTATTCTCTCATATGCTCAAATGTCTTCATTGTTCAAAAGTACATCATTATTATGCTGCTACATTGGCGGGCTCGGCCCATGGAACGTAGTTACCCCGATTAACTGTCAGGGCCGTTCCTAGGATAGCTGACGCCCGTATGCGAGAATAATTTTGCGCCCCCCCCCCATTATACCGTATGGATTAATTGAAATTTCTCTGAAATATTTTTACCTTAAATGAAACAACGAATT
Organism: Dolomedes plantarius; assembly: GCA_907164885.2. Taxonomy (NCBI): domain Eukaryota; kingdom Metazoa; phylum Arthropoda; class Arachnida; order Araneae; family Dolomedidae; genus Dolomedes; species Dolomedes plantarius. Next base: position 109,852,480 of record OU015499.1, read on the forward strand.
ACAGAATATATTATAAATTCAGTTTATGTAATCTATATATATAAAAATGGATGGATGTGAGTATGTGTGTGTGTATGTTCCAGCATCACTCTGGAACGCCTTGAGCAATTTTATCCAAACTTGGTACACTTATCACTTTTAATCTGGAAAGAAACACTGGGGGGATAACATACTCCTAGCACCCCTAGGGGAGGCAGGGGGAAAGGGGGCACATGTAAAAATAATCGAAAACTTCTGATATTAGTTTCGAATCCATAGTTTTCGGGGTCGCTGAGCTTAATAGTGACACTCCCAATGACGTTTGAGTTCAGCCCCCATCAGCATAGGGGGGGAGGGGAATAAGGAGTGAATATAAAATGACCAAAATACCGAGAGTAGTGTCGAAGCCATAGCTTTCGGTGTCGCTGAGACGAATAGTGACATTTCCCATACCGTTTAAGTGCAAGTTCAGCCCCTCCCCCCCATTAGCATTGGGGGGGAGGCGAGGGGGGAAAGAAAGGGTAATTATAAAATGTCCAAAATGACCGAGAGTAGTGTCGAATACAGTTTTTGTGTCGCTGAGATGAATAGGGCCCTCTCCATGCCGTTTAAGTGCAAGTACAGCCTCCCATCATCATTGGTGGGGTGGGGGTGGAAGAAGGGGTAAAGCAAAGTCCAAACTGACCGAGATTAGTGTCGAATCCATAGTTTTCGGAGTCACTGAGAGGAATATAGGAAACTAAAAATGGTGTTTATAATCAAGATTTAAGTTAAATTAATAATAGAGTGAATTTGAAATTTTACTTTATTATTTGTATACTGTACTTACTTTTAAATACCCGAAAATTAAATTACTTAGATTTTACACTATAGGTAGAATCCATTCCTTTTCCTGTGTAATAAAAAATTGGTATTAATAAATACCCTGGCAACGCCGGGTAAATAGCTAGTATTATATAAATATGTTTTGGTTGCACTAACATTAAAATAATTTTTGGTAGTATTTCATCCGATTCCTGCATAGCTTTACTTACGATATTAATTTTTGTTAACACATTATACCATGTAATAATGGAACAAATAAATTTAAACGACTTAATTTTCAAAAGTAATGAATTTGCCATGTTTCTAGTTTCAGAGTCTCTAGTATTATCAGAATAGAGGGTATATAAAGCATCATATATTTTTGTTAGATTGTATCTAAGAACTTTTCTACTTTCCCATCTAGTATCTGAAAGGAGTTTAAGTGTTAAAGTTGGGATTTCATTTTTTAAGACCTTCCAACGTTTAGTCGATGCGGAGAAGAAAACCTACACAATTACAAAAAAGCTTGTAATTTCTAAAGGCGCTTTTGCAGCGTCATTAACAACTAAATTTAAACTATGGGCCGCACAAGGCACATAAAAAGCTCTAGAGTTTAAGTCAAGAACTTTTTTTTGTAAACCATTATTGCGATCCTTCATATTCGCACCATCATCATAACCCTGCCCCTTTAAATCCCCCGAACGAATGTTGTGAGTCTCCAAAAAAACTAATAAAAAAATTAGTTAAACCCTATCCTGTCGAATCTGATATTGAAATAAATCCCCAAAAATTCTCCCTAATTTCTATTTGCTTTGATTTATTATTTAATAGAACAAATACTACAACAGTACGTTGGTCTTGGTGACTTAGATCAGGGGTGGAATCTAAAATAATAGAATGATATTTACTAACTTTTAAGAGCGATATTATTTCATGTCTTATTTTTGGTCCCAAAAGGGAAATAAGTTCATTTTGAATATGAACACCTAAATAATGAGGCATATTTTATGGATTTCTGCTAATTCCAGTGAGGTGGTCTGATATGATATCATTAAACTTTGCAATTGTTTCAATTAATTTTAAAGTTTCCATTTTGTTGCTCGTATAACTTATTTTTGCCTCTAAAACTCAAATTTTGACCGGCTAAGAATTTAACGGTATAAATTTTAATTTTTAACACGGAAACACATCTACCTTTATCCATATTTATTAATTTCTCATTTACAGAATCAGTAGTTGTTTTAGAAGAAATTGATATATTTAAATCAATCCAAGATTTTGTATTATAAATGTGACTTTTTGATATTTCATGACGTTCTATAATCTGAGTTAAATGTCTCCAATCGTTATATCCCTCAACAGCGGTTTCCTTGAAATATTTTGATATTTTATCTATATTGCGCTGAATTTTTCATTCGGTTTGGGATTTGGTCTTTAATACACGAAAACTCTACTCATCTTTCAAAACGTGTTTTTATTTAAAAACTACATACCTAAAACCTTATGTCGTTCTCATGCTTGAAGATTTTTGAAGTGAGTGGGTACCTATACTTAAAAGTTCGTAAAACATATTAAAAGGAAATTTTATTGAAAGTCCACCTATTAATTTTTCATAAGTATTCACATGAATCTTGGTTTAATCATTTTCTTCATAAACTAGTTAATTTTACAGCCCATTTGTCGCCTCCTAAGGTTGCCGCCCGGCTTGCCCACCCCTAGCGCTGCTGAACTATTCAGATGATTAATAAAAAGGAATCCACATCTGCGTTGTGTCTGTTAACCAAATGTTTTCCGTTGTAAAACTGTCAATTTATTTAATCTTCAAGGCGAAAAAAAATAATAAATGATGTTTTAAAACAGGATACTCTTGCCACGCGTTACTAGGAATTCTTTCGATTCAACTGCCTTCAAAGGCTGAGTCTTTACAATAACGAAGACCATATGCATCTCTTTACAAAGGGTCGGGTAAAAACGGTAGCATTTGTAGGCAGCGATTTCAAGATCCTTTCATTTTGGACAGAAATACCCAACAATGCATTTTGAACTTCAAGGAAAAACATAATTTATGTGCTTTGGGTCTATTCTCTTTGAAGTACAATATTCGAGGCCTTAGAATAAAATTTTCGCAGATTATTATTGATCATTGGTTCGTCTTTTAAGGTATCCGACTACGTTCGAACTTTAAAAAAAAAAAAATTGTACTTGGGAAAATTTATATCTTATTTTTCGAAGGAATATAACACCAAAACTCGAAAGTGATGGTAAAATAGACATTAACTATGCAAATTTTTTCAAAATTGAGGAAACTGGGTCAAAATTTAGCAAAGTTTTTAAAAAACGGCTCTAGCACTAACAAAATAAATTATGCTTATCACGTTTTTTTTTTATATATATACGTAAATACCTTCTAAGTGTACTGACCTACAAGCTAATGGATATCTCAAAATCTAAAAAACATACAGGTCATTATATGCAATTACATGCAAAATTTTAGTAATTTTCCATGACATTTTTTATAAATGTAGCTATAAATCAACCAATAATATACCTAGAGCCAAATCTGTAGGCCATTACGTTCTTAGTATTATGAAAAACATACATGAAAAATTTCATAGATATATCATGGTTAGATTTTGAGTTCTCGCAAGAGTCGTTTCCATTTTTGATAAAAAATAAGTTCTTCAGAAAACATGATTAAAATTTTCAACTTGTATTGAAATTCATAGCTGCTGCTGACCTTTAAATCGCTCTCATTTCATTTCTAATGATCGTATTAAAAAATAAAAGCAGATTTAGAAACATAAATTTACAATCTTAAAAAAAAGGAATAAAAACAATTTCGTAATTTTCGTCAAAATCGATGTTTTAAACGCAGTCGGATACCTTAAGAAATACAGTGTAGACCAGGGGCGTAGCTACCGTGGAGCAGTTGGAGCGAACTGCTCCAGGCGCACGAATCATGGGGGGCGCAAAATCTGAAAGAGTGAATTAAAAATTTGTGAAAACTTTTGTATAAATAATTTTAATTTGTCAGATTTTCTATAAACTATACAAAAAATAAATGAAATATTTTTAAGTAAATAAAACTATAAGTACCTAAATATATTAGAATATACTTGACTTACCATAATTTTGATTTCAGAAAATTTTTACTGTAAATTTAACGCTTTATATACCTCTAATAAACCCATAAAAATGTATGATGATTGCTAAGAATGTTTAAAAGCACTACTATAGGCACTTACTATACATATTATAAGTTGTGTTTTACTGCAAAGAAGTTACACGTATCCGGTGAATCCCACGAGTGCCAAATATAAACTTTTTTATATTCGGTTCTATTAGTGTGAGGGATAACATGAGATCACTCTGTGAATTATGTAAGGTTGATTCTGCGTTTGCCTGGGTAAATAACTCATCCGACTGAAATCGAAATTAGAATTTAAAATATCTGCAATATCGCCTCAAAATTTACTACAATCATCTGCGCAATTCCTTGAAGATTTGAGGTTTTCTGAGCTTATTTCTTTTAAAACTAATTTCTCGTTAATAAAAGGGAGGAAGAGAAGAAATATTATGTTGAAAACGCATTTCAACAATGCTTTTCCATTTGTCAAAATACCTGGAGTATACATGCATTTAACATTTTTGTTGGAAAAACTCCCCGTATTTCGGAGCAGTTGGCACATATGAATCCATTTCAATTACATCTATTGAATGATGAATGTAAGCAGAATGTATCAAGTTATTTAGAAAAGAAATCAACTATCAAATATTAAAACTAATATCGCGTGTGACGGGTTAAAGCAGTAGCGTAGCGATGGGTGGGCAAGGGGGGTCTATCATGCCCCGGGCGCCACTCGCACAGGGGCGCCAAATGGTCCTTTTCACTAATTCTATATATTATATTACTATAAGTTTTTCGGAAAGGGGGGCGCAAATAAGGTATCATGCCTAGGGCGTCAGTTATGCTCGCTACGTCACTGGATTAAGTACTTCCAGTTTCACTATTCTGCGTTTAAACGGAAGAGTAATGCTATAAATAATATTTGTAGACAAAGGAGTGTTCAGTAATCTGAATAATTAGTTAAACTTTTCTTAAGTTAACCGAAAAAGACAGAAAAAACGGCAAAGTACAAAAACACATGAGCATTGACATTTGTGATTGACTTTCAATATTAGTGCAAATCAGATGCAGTAATATTGCTTGGTTTGGAGCACTGCGGACAATTTTTGCTACACGAGGGTTATTAGACCAGGACCTTCTGCCTAAAACCGATTCCGAACGGCTACAAACGTCTATGCCAAGAGTGGGATTCGAACCCACAGACTTTGGTACCGAATGCCAGCCATTTGGCCCCAACCATTTGGCCATCGCCCGCGAAGCAAAATTACAAATGAACAGATGTAATTGTTTTTGTGTTGCAAATGATGATAGTTATTAGCATAACGGTCATAATTAATTGAATTTGAATCCCGTTAACACTACCGAAGATCGCCCGGTGGCGTAGTGGTTAAAAGTGTCAAGCTGCCACGCCACAGGTCCAGGGTTCGACCCTGCGACTGGGCAAGGTCGACTCAGCCTTTCATCCCTTGAGTGGGTCGATAAAATAAGGATCAAGCATGCTTGCGAACTAAACTTTGGGGGTCCCACGACAGGCTGACCACCTCACCGAGACATATGCTGCATGGCACCCAAAGCCCACGGTCAAGAAAGCGGAGATGGGCACCGCCGACCTTGGTCCACATCGGACTGTAGCGCCATGAGTTTAGTTTAGTTTTTTTAACACCACCGAAATGAATTACATGTTTAATCGGGGGCAACGTTCACCCTAATTTCAAAATGTAATCATAATAAATAGAAATTAAACGAAATTGTAATAACAGTTTTCAGTTTTACCTAAAAATTTTCTAGTTTTGTCGATAAAATAAGTTTTAGTTAGGAAAACGATTGAAAAAAATAGTTGCATTCGGGCAAAAATGGAAGCAATTATATAATTTTATTAGTAGTAAAATTATAGTTCAATATTAGTTAATTGTAAAAACTCAGAACAGGTTTACGTTTAGTCAAAACATTCGAAATTAAAGAGAAGTTAAGACTTTATGACCGACTAAGTCTAAGTGGAAATATTGTATATCAGTTTATAAATACTTTTTAAAAAATTCTTACATAAATAGTATCACTAATCATTTCTAAAACTTTCTTTCAAGTTCATCTTAAATTAAAAGAAAAATTAAGGATGGATCAATGACTTCTATACGCGAAGTTGCTGAACTACTTTTAATTCACACCGCAGCCTCAAGTGGCTTCTCTGACATTATTACAGCGTGCATGATTTTTTTAAACTGTACCGGTGATGACAGCGATATCAGAACGAAGTTTTTGAAAGCTGAAATTAATCAAAACATATTTAAGAAGAAACATGTCACAACACCGGCTTAGCTCTTTGGTCGCGATATTAATTGAAAGAACAATAGCTTGTCAACTTGATCTAGAGAAAATGATTGACCGACTTGCAAACGAGAAAGTGAGAAAACAACCATTTTGAAGGATTTTTATGAGCAAACTAAACATGCTCAAGTAAATTTTGTCAACAGAGTTTATAAAATACGTAGTAAATATTAGTGGGTACTCCGTACTTAAAGAATTATAATTTGTTTTATTATTATATTCATATTTATTAAATTGAATTTCTTATCGTTGCAATGTCTTGAATTTCAAATAAATCGTTATTAAGTAAGGTTTTAAATCGAAATAAGAGTAGATAGAAAATAAATTTCGCCAGAACTCTTCCAAGAAACAAGTGGGCGCACCAATTTTACTTGCTCCAGGGCGCTGTATATGTAGCTACGCCACTCAGGGCCTTTTTATCGAATGGGCAAATCGGGACTTTGCCCAGGGCCCCCTGATGCTAGGGGGCCCCAAAACGCCCTTGGTGTATGCACCTAGTACTTGTAAAAGTATGTATTTTTATAAATGTCCGTAAAGGGGGGCCCCCAAATAGCATCTGCCCAGGGGCCCCCAGCGTTCATAATCGGGCCCTGACGCCACTGGTGTAGACTTCTGAATATTATTAAGCATATTTTTGCAAACGATCAAGAAAGGGTAGTTACGAGTTATTTGTAAGATATGTATCAAACAAATATATTATCTCCGATAGTACTACAGAGGGTTCCTCTTAGCTTAAAAAAGCAGTTTCTCTTAGGCAGAAGCCAGTTTCTCTGTATAGGTTTGTAGTGAAACTCCCTGAGTATACAACGGAGATCGGGGGGGGGGGGGGTGTTAAGAGACAGAAAAAGATAAGGAATCCTTGTGCAAGCGCCTGATGTTTTATTGGAAGGAGACTCCTCTTCCAGTCAATAACCTCTATCCTCCTCTACTACGTCACTATCCCATTAGGACATTAACTTCTTTCAGTACGGGTTGAGGGATGATAAATTTTATTTATCTAATTATTGTTTTAAATTATGTATGTTAAATTTAAAGATTTTGTATTATAGAAATAACCCCATCCATAAATAAATTTCACAGTGAAATGTGAAATTTCAGGGTTTCAGGAAGGAACTCCTTCAATTTACCATATAGTTAAAATGATTTGAAAATAATTTAATAGTAATTTTTTCATCGATCAAATTAGAAAATCTTCTTCAAGTTCAAATTTTAAACTACCAATATTTTCTTTTATTAACATAAATTGTTGGACAAACTCTTTTTAATGTTTTTGCTAAGTTGGTTTGATTTGTTTCCAAACGCCTAAGAGAACTGAAAAAACGTAAATTTTTTCTAGCTGTTCATAAAATTGTCTGACTTCCTGTACATTGGTGAAACTGCCAATTCACCGTACCTAACCAAGAGCACTTAAAAAAGTGTATTTTAATTTAATTAATCGGTAGTCTGGCTGTTAATTTTATTTCACGTATCCTGTGACACACGCTACCTGGAATATTGAATACAACTCTAAAGTCACAGGTAAAATATGCTACACCAGTGGCGTAGCGAGCATAACTGGCGCCCGGGGCACGATACCTTTTTGGCGCCCCCCTCCCCCCGAAAAACATATAGTAATATAATATATAGAATTCATTGAGGACCGTAAAAAAAAAAAAAAAATTCCAAGATCGATTCCCACCGACATACTCGTAGAGGTGAACAAACACCACCCCAACTCAATTTCGACTAAACAACTCCAGGAGTGATATTGAAGAGCTCGTACCTTCTCCCACCAACTGACGCCATGGAAGGACTTTCTATTTTTCGAACGTAACTTGCCCCTATCAGCTTAGACACAAAGGTATTTAATGATGTTCATTGGGATTGAAAATATCCATACTTTTCATATTAATTCTTATGAAAGTAGGTCTTTTTAACACATTGTACGTTCATTTATACTAATAACGGGGGTCCCAGCATATAAAATGAAACTAAAAATTTTTGTTTCATTAAAAAGTGCTCAGTAATTATTTACAAACTGTAGATTTAAAGATGAATAGAATGTGATTTTTTTTGTACTAGGTTTGAATTTTATATCAATTACAAATTAAGTTATCTGGAATAATTGATGTTACATTCCCTTCCTCCTGTTGTTTTGAAAAAGAAAAATACTAATGATGGGAAATTAACTACAATGTATAAATCTCATAAATATTAGAGTATATTATTTTTTTCTACATAAAACCGGCTTTTTGGTGCTGAATGAAAATTTGGTGTTTCAAAATTGTAAAAAATATTTTCAAATGTATGTGGTTTCTTTAGCTCTTTTTAAATATATAGCATGGAGCATCCTCTTAATGCAAAAATAATCAGTTATATTTTTTATGACATGTTTTTGATAAATTAGGTGAAATTCTTTTTTTTTTTTTTTTTTTTTTTTGCTTTTTTTAAACTTCAAAACTGTGGACGTATGTATGCTGATTTTCCAGCATCAGTCTTAAATCTGCGGATTAATACATAAAGGAGTGATTTCTACCTGTATTTTTAACAGTTTGCATAAATTGAGTAACTTTCTTGCGTGAGCTTATTTAGTTTTTTTAAACTTAAAGAAATTATGTGAATTTTTGAACTCCCTTATGAAAATTCGATTTTTTCGGACCAATATTGTACATTCGGTATGAAATTATCTTGTGAGACATGTTTTATGGAATAAAGGGGATTGAGAATAGTTTTTTAATCCACCAATTATTACACTAGCTTAAAAAGGATTCAGCAATGTTATCTGTCTGTTCATTTTGTTTAGAAATTAATAGACGACGAAAATGATTGTCCCTGTTCCTTTAAAAAATTGACACTAAACTTAGTTCCACCATCCTTTTTTATTTTTAGGTTTTTTAATCCACCAATTATTACACTAGCGTGAAAAAGATTCAACAATGTTATCTGTCTGTTCATTTTATTTAGAGATTAATAGACGACGAAAATGACTCTCTGTTCCTTAAAAAAAAAATTAATAATAAACTTAGTTCCACCATCCTTTTTATTTTTAGGTAGTTCCTAGAATAAATAAAGATTAAAGGACAATTATTTACCTTTCCAAAAAAATGTCATATTATATCGTTATTATTACATTTTTTTGAAATTCTCAATTATTTACCTTTCCAAAAAAATTTCATATTATATCGTTATTATTACATTTTTTTGAAATTCTCGAGCTACTATGGTGTAACTTCGATAAATTCACGATTTTTTACTATATTATTATAGTCTTTTAAATAATTTATATTATTACATTATTTTAAAATTCTCTTCCCTTGTGAGCTACTTCGATTTCGCGCCCTCGAGTCTTGTCCTGTTTTCATCCGATTTACCAGAAAATCAAGTTTAGCACTCATAAAAACTTCTGCTTGGCGAAGCTCAGTGACTCCGAAGGTTGCTGAACGACACACGCATCGGTCAACCATAATATAAAATGAATCTCCCTTTTGAAATCGACCTCCGCGCCAGATAGGTTGCCAGGAAAAACCGGTTGAACCAGAGAGAGAAATCAAGCGCCCAAAGGATACGGCACGTTGGCGACCAAGATAGTTTTCCCGAATCGTCCCTACTAGGGAAAACAAAAAGAAATATGGTTACTCTATGACGAACTAAAAACTTGGTACGTGTACTCAGTAGCTCTATAACTCAGTAAAATGTTGAAAATCATAATATTGAGAATAGAAAACTACACATTAAAATTTACTATTGTACACAATAAAAAGAAATACGACTTTTCAATGACAGTTTATCATAACTATAATCTTAAGAATAACTGATGAGACTCACACTATATTAATATGCAATGCTAATATCAAAAATGTAAAATCTAAAAAATTCTTCGCATTATAGTAACATGCCATGCAGATAAAAATGAAAATTTGACATAAATGCACATAAAGTAGAAATAAATATACTATTTGATGATGAAAAAACTCAATTAAAATATACATTGCTTTTCTTTCTTTTAGGCTCTACATTAAATTTATTAATCTATATCTTAAAGTATTTCTTTGAACACAACATTAGATGTTATTTTGCTTTTTGGTTCTATTTGTACCTTTAAGTTTTGAAATGATCGGGCACGAGACATAGCCACATATAACTGACCATGGCTGAATACTGGTTGTGGAAGATAGAGACCAACTTTATCAATAGTTTGACCTTGGGCTTTATTAATAGTTAAACAAAAGGCAAGTCGAATGAGAAATTGCCGCCTCTTAAATGAAAAAGGCAAACTGGTGTCTGAAGGAGTTAAATCTATTCGAGGAAGTAAAACTCTCTCACCAGCATTGTTACCAGTTATAATTTCCATATCCAAGCAGTTGTCATACATGTTATGAACAACTAATCTTGTTCCATTTAATAATCCCTGAGAAGGATTTAAGCATGAAGCTACAGAAGGAGCGTAAGCTTCAATGGGGAATTCCTCGAAAAATGGACCGATTATGGTCGCTCACCGGCAGATGGCGCGACATGTTCTACTGGTTCGCATTTTTCATTGAGTTATATGGACACGTGTTTTAGAAAATTGTTTTACAAATTTTTAAATTTATTCTGTGCACAGATATGCCAACATGATTTTCACCTGGTTGTTCCAGTGGCCAGATTTCATTATAAATTATGTTGCTGGTTATGTTGTTAGGAGGATCAGTAGATTTTCTAAATGTGACCAATGCATTCAAAACTTACCATTTTAAACAGCAATACTGATCAAAATAAATTAATTTTTTATAAAGTAAAGGTTCTTTATTATGCCCTTCAGAATTGTTTTTAAAAGCAATTAATATTCTAAAAATTGCAATAATCAAAACTCTAAATTTTAATAAACTAAATAATAAATTAATTTTTTAAGTAATAAATGTAATTTATACTGGTCCTCTTATGCCAGAAATAGGTTGCAATGAGCAACATAACATTAATTTAATTCAAAATGTTGTCAACTTTTGTCAAATGTTGTCAAATGTTGTCAACGCATGCATTTTATATGAAAACAAGAAAATAAAAATTCTCAACTCTGTGCTAAAGTTAAAAAATTAAGAAAACAGTCTAAATTATAAATCACATTTATTATTAAATTTAAGCTTTTATTTTATATTACTTTTGAATTGAATATCAATAAATAATGTTATAAATATCTGTAAAATCTGACATGTATAATTTTTTGTTCAAATTTATCTATAGTAAATTGTATATAAAGCATTAATTTTTTATTTTATAATAATGTATTAATAGTGTATGTTGTTAGTTTCAATTCTTTATAATTATGAAATACTTTTCTTATATTCAACATATTTTGTGGTTATGGCAAATTAAGATACACGTCTGAGCTAAAGCCATCATTTTTTAAATTGTTCACAGAAATAAAATATTTCCACTATGAAAACTTCATAAAACTGGTGAATATGCTGAAACCTTAATATAGAATTTAATTACTGTTAAGTTAGTTTTGATAAGTAAATAAGTTTTCATTGTATGATAAAAAATGTTGTCACTATAAATGCTTATGCAAAATCTGTTGTGTATAATTAAAAAAATAATTATTATTTTCCGATCTTTTTACTGTGAGTACAATAAAACCCATACTTTGTGTAACTAGATCGCTCTAGAAAATAATGGATCATTATTTACTATTTCCCTTAAGGGGAGTGGTCACTTTTACGTACCTTTAAAAATATCATTTTTTAGTCCTATGTTCGATTGTATGTACTACTCATGATTTTTGCTTGATTTACATGAAATTTTTTGAGTAACTGCCTGTAATACTGTTTATTATAGATGCAATTTTTTAAGGTAATTAATAAAAATGACTTTTTATGCATAAAAAGTGAATACTTTTTTTTTTAAAAATCGAGCATTTTGCAGTCAACTACTGTGCGCATTCTGTCAAAATAAATTATTAAGGTACATTAATAATTTTTTACTATATGTGATTACAATACTTCAGACAACAATATCCAGCAACATTATTCTAAAATATATTAAAACATTTTAGTACGTGCTATTTTTAATTAGAAATTTCAAAAATGACTGAGTAAAAGCTTATAAAAAATTCTTTAAAAAAATTTAAATATATTAAGGTTAAAAAATTTTGGTGGATTTTGTTGTCTGAAGTGTTGTAATCACATATAGTAAGCAATTATGAATGTACTTTAATAATTTATTTTGATAGAATGCGCACAGTAGTTGACTGCAAAATGCTCGATTTAAAAAAAATATTCACTTTTTATGCATAAAAAAACATTTTTTTAATTAATTACCTTGAAATATTGCATATATAATAAACAGTATTATAGGCAGTTACTCAAAAAATTTCATGTAAATCAAGCAAAAATCATGAGTAGTACATACAATCCAGCATAGGTCTAAAAATGATACTTTTAAAGGTACCTAAAAGTGACCACTCCCCTTTTAAGGAGGGAGATCACCTTAAACACTTCAAAAAACTCAATTTTTTATTATGATTTAATTTTGAAGAATGGAATATAAGGAATCTTATGAAAAAAATTTAAGTCGATACGACAATTAGAACCGATTTTATGGCCAAATGTTTAAAGCTAATAGTAATTTATAGAAAATTTAAACTTTAAATTGCTTTTTCTAAAAACTGTTATTTTGAAAGTTGTGCGCACTATTTCTTCAAAACTAATCATCACAAATTGCTAAAAAATTTTGTATACATGTATATCTTGCATGTTTCTACAATTTCTACCTAAATTTAGTTATTTTTTCACAGAAATTTTTTTTTAAAATTTATATTTTTTGTACATTACAATACATTTGACTGAAAAATATTTTTAAGTGAAATATGGTAACTCTTTTAGGTGTAGATTAAATTATAACCTATGGATAATATATATACAAATAATTTAATATATATCTCTTATAGTTTTTAAAAAAAAATCTGCACATTGCATTGATCTAAGATTTACTATTCATAAAACATTTTTTTCTTAAAATAATTTCAAATAATCTCCCAACAATTCTGTTTTTTTTCTAATAGATAAAACTTTGTACAATTCACTTTTAAAAATTGGTTTAAATTAACTACAAATTAACTGTTTAACAACACATTAAGCTTGGTAGTAAAATCAGTGTATTTTTGTGCATGCAAAGGTTATCTCCCCCTTAAGAATTTTAATGAAGTTTAGCAAAATGGCAGTTCAAATAAACATTTTGAATGAAGATAAACAATTGTTAAGTTGAATAAATAAATTCATATTAAAAATGCACTTTAAAAAAAAACTTATTCCTTTTGAAAAATACGAAAAATCCATATTAAAGCGTATGGTTTCCGTGTTATAGCAGCAGCAGTTCAGGCGCGCGCGCCATCTAGTGGTGGCGACCAAATCGGAGACACATTTTTAACACTGAGCTTCCCCTCCTTCTGTAGCTTCATGGATTTAAGTTACGCAGGAGTATGACTATTGATCCAGATTTCAACTGTAAATTGTGAAGCGGTAAACCACTTAATTCTAAACTGTTCAGGAATTCAATAGGATACTTTAGAACTTCATTTTCATCCTCAGTTATTAAATAACTAGCTGAAGTACCCGGCGTTGCCCGATTTTTAAAAAATAATATGCCTATGTTTTAATCTGAACTATCATCTATATCTATACAAAATTTCAGTTCAATTGAACCAATACTTTTTCACTTATAAAGGAACAAACATAGGCCTATTCGAAATAATTAATAAATTTCACAGTTTCAATGAAACACGCTGATTTTTTAATAAAGTTCAATAATTCAAGTTCGATTTACACAAATTGTGCATAAAATTGTACATACATTCAAAAACATAAAGTATAAGTTAAATAAAGTTCTGTAATATTATACCAATAAATTTCCAGTTGATAGCCTATAAAATGTAATTTTTTTTTTTTACCTTAAATGTCCCATAACAAAGCGTGTTTCCAAATGCAATTTTCTTCTATAAAACCTTAAATGTTCAAAAATCCTTTTTGTATTTATCAATACCTCCTCCACTTGAATCTTTAAAATATTAAATGTTTTACTGATAATAAATGAAAATGTAGTTTGATGTGTTGCTATGGTTACTTGACTATGGTTGACAAAGAAAATTCAAATGTTAAATGTTTTACTGATAATAAATGAAAATATCGTTTGATGTGTTGCTATGGTTACTTGACTATGGTTGACAAAGGAAAAATTGTAAAGGTAAATTATCAGCTCAACATTTAGGCCCCTAACTTTCTCTCTACTGATCAGATATACATAATATATAGCCTATGTCCATCTGGAATAATGTACCTTTCAAATAGTGAAAGAATTTTTCAAATAGGTGCAGTGGTTCCGGAGATTACCCTCCACATAGAAAATCCCCTCTCCCTCTTTATATATTACTAGCGGCCCGTCCCGACTTTGTCCGGGTTGAACAAAATATTATACCAATAAATTTCCAGTTGATAGCCAATAAATTGTAAATCTTTTTTTACCTTAAATGTCCAATAAAAAGCGTACTTCCAAATGCAGTTTTCTTCAATAAACCCTTTAACGTTGCCAGTTTCAAAAATCCTTTTTGTATTTATCAATACCTCCTCTACTTGAATCTTAAAAATATTAAACCTTTTCCTTACGGGGTGGGATAGCATATATCCGAAGCACATACTCTCGAAAAATACGGTTTGATGTCGGCAGAGATATAGTCTAGAATTCTACTTCGTTGTGACTTTCCTAACGTCTTTGCCCCCAAAGAACAATTGCGTGACATTCTGGGAACGGAGGGTCAATCTTGCCGAAAAGGACTGAATAATAATCTTTTGTCGTTCTAGCTAGAGGCTATTTCTTTACAGGCGAGAGACATCAGAAGGGCGGTTCATCCATTTTCAGCCTTTTGAGAGATGAAAGAGGCAAGGAGTGCCGATGAACTACTATTGAAATTCTTCTTTAATAGTAAGAAAGCAATAAGAAAGCAATTAACCACTCTTTCCCCTGACCCCCGACGCTGAATGTCTCCCACGTAAAATGGGGATAGGAAGTAGATAACATTTTCCCGTTGTAAAGAGCGATTTCGAAAAACGGACCCCGTAAGCTAAAGGGTATTTCTATGGTTACTTGACTGCGGTTGACAAAGGAAAATATGTAAGGTACATTTTAATGTACAAAAGTTGTACATTACCCTCCACATGCAAAATCTGCTCTCTCTCTTTGTATATTATTATAGAAGTATAGATACACATTGGTATCTCAAAATTAGAGTAAGAGATGAAATAAAAATACAAAAATAAAAAAGGATTTTAAGTAAAGAATTTTTTTTAAATTATTTTAAGCACCTAAAATAATATTCAAAGTAATATTACGTTATTTATTAATTAAAGTTAATTTTATAAAAGAAAGAGGTGTGCTTGAGACCGTAGTTTTATTCAAAAATAAAAAAGGATTTTAAAAAAAGAATGTTTTTTAAAATTATTTTAAGCACCTAAAATAGTATTCAAATTAATATTACGTTAGTTATTAATTAAAGTTAATTTTTTAAAAGAGAGAAGTTAAGAGATGAAATAAAAATACAAAAATAAAAAAAGGATTTTAAGTAAAGAATGTTTTTTTTAAATAACATTAAATTTTTTTCAAATAATATTCCCAAAATAATATTCAAATTAATATTACGTTAGTAAATAATTAAAGTTAATTTTTTAAAAGAAAAAGGCGTGCAGGAGAACGGATAGGTTCAAACCACTATCGTCAGAACAGAAGCCCACCGCGATAGCACCACGCTAAGGGTCGTTGAAGACTTCGGCACAAAAAGCGGTAGAGGACAGTAGCGGTAACAATGGAGATTGTTAGGATTAAGCACCTAACTTTATTTCTACTGATCAGATATACATAATATATAGCATATGTCCATCTGGAATAATGTACCTTTCAAACAGTGAAAGAATTTTTCAAATAGGTGCAGTGGTTCTGGAGATTACCCTCCACGTACAAAATCGCTCTCTCTCTTTATATATAAGTATAGATATAGATAGATTATAGAAGTATAGATACACATTGGTATCTCATAATTAGAGTAAGAGATGAAATAAAAATACAAAAATAAAAAAAGGATTTTAAGTAAAGAATGTTTTTTGAATTATTTTAAGCACCTAAAATAATATTCAAAATAATATTACGTTACTTAATAATTGCGTGCACGCCGCCATCTTGGATTTTTTTGTGCCAACTTGGCGATTTTACCGTGTTTTGAGGAGTGGAAAAATTCTCGCCAATGTGTTTTAAGCGGTGTTTTCAAAACGCTGGACTTTGAATTTTTTAGCTTTTTAATAAAAACAACCTGTTTAAATTATGAAACTTAGAAAAAATTTTGAAAAATCATTTAAACGTTGGACTTAGATTTATTTTTGGGTTTTTAATAAAAACCACTTTTTTAAATTATGAAACTTGGAAATTTTTTTGAAAAAATCATTCTCAAATATTGGAAATTTTGGGTTTTTCTTTTAGCTTTTTTAATAAAAATGACCTTTTTAAATTATGAAACTTAGAAATATTTTTGAAAAATCATTTAATCGTTGGACTGAGATTTTTTTTTGTCATTTTTAATTAAAAACTACCTTTTCAAATTATGATCCATATGAAAAATTTGGTCAAATGAATTTTACTTATAGATAAAATTTCAATGCCATGTATTCAGTTTGCCCTAACTCTTTGACTAATAGCAATGAATCACCAAAATATTATGCCAATATATTGTTAATTAGAAAAAATATACAGCATTTTTGTACCACCTAAATAACTTGCAATTTAAAAATTATCTCAAATTCAGCTTTGAAAAATGTTACATAATTATGAACCCATAAATTCATGGTGAGTAACCAGATCCTTTTTTTTTTGGGGGGGGGGGGGTTAGGGCATTGTGGTAATGAAATTTTACTTCAGATTTGACCTTAACCAAATATTTGGTGCATACAATAAAATCGGGACAAGAATTATTTGACCATTTATCCTGCTGTGTTGGAAATAAGAAAAAAAAACCCTTTTCCTCTTCCAATAACTTAACCTTAACTAACTTCTTAACTTAGGTTCCTGGGGAGAGAGAAGTTGAACTTCAGTTATTTAAATTTATTTGTAATCCACTACAACTTAGAATTATAAAATATTTTAAAATATATTGTATTTAAAATGTATACTGTATTTTACATTTTACGAAAAAATGATGGCAGATAATTTTTACTTCAAATAAATGAAATGGTGTATCATTATAGTATACTAATTGACAATCGATAAACAAAATTAAAAGCAACTTAAATTTAATAAGTTAACGAAAAACTGATAATGGATTCAAAAATTTTCAACAAAAAGATTCTTAGTTTTAAAAATAATTTACTCTTTTGAGTATAGTCAATTTGACTCAGATTTCCAGTTCAAGGCCGAGATCTGACCTAAAATTATTATACTGTAATTAAAAGATCACATCAGAAATAATTGTTTGATCTTAAAATTAGAGAATTTGACATTGGGTTATTTTTACCAGAACGCAATAATTATCGCCATGCGAAATGCGCCAAACCCTGGCGAAAAAATCCAAGATGGCGGCCGTGCACACAAATCTAGAGTATCCCCCCCCTAACTTTATTTCTACTGATCAGATATACATAATATATAGCCTATGACCATCTGGAATAATGTACCTTTCAAATAGTGAAAGAATTTTTCAAATGGGTACAGTGGTTCTGAAGATTACCCTCCACGTACAAAATCGCTCTCTCTCTTTATATATAAGTATAGATAGCATTACGCTAAGGATCGTTGAAGACTTCGGCACAAAAAGCGGTATGGTCATAGACTATATATTATGTATATCTGATCAGTAGAAATAAAGTTAGGGGCTTAATCCTAACAATCTCCATTGTTACCGCTACTGTCGTCTACCGCTTTTTGTGCCGAAGTCTTGAACGATCCTTATCGTGGTGCTATCTATACTTATATATAAAGAGAGAGAGCGATTTTGTACGTGAAGGGTAATCTTCAGAACCACTGTACCTATTTGAAAAATTATTTCACTGTTTGAAAGGTACATTATTCCAGATGGTCATAGGCTATATATTATGTATATCTAATCAGTAGAAATAAAGTTAGGGGCTTCATCCTAACAATCTCCATTGTTACCGCTACTGTCCTCTACCGCTTTTTGTGCCGAAGTCTTCAACGATCCTTAGCGTGGTGCTATCTATACTTATATATAAAGAGAGAGAGCGATTTTGTACGTGGAGGGTAATCTTCAGAACCACTGTACCTATTTGAAAAATTCTTTCACTGTTTGAAAGGTACATTATTCCAGATGGTCATAGGCTATATATTATGTATATCTGATCAGTAGAAATAAAGTTAGGGGCTTAATCCTAACAATCTCCATTGTTACCGCTACTGTCCTCTACCGCTTTTTGTGCCGAAGTCTTCAACGATCCTTAGCGTGGTGCTATCTATACTTATATATAAAGAGAGAGCGATTTTGTACGTGGAGGGTAATCTTCAGAACCACTGTACCTATTTGAAAAATTCTTTCACTGTTTGAAAGGTACAGTATTTCAGATGGACATAGGCTATATATTATGTATATCTGATCAGTAGAAATAAAGTTAGGGGCTTAATCCTAACAATCTCCATTGTTTCCGCTACTGTCTTCTACCGCTTTTTGTTCCGAAGATTTCAACGATCCTTATCGTGGTGCTATCGCGGTGGGCTTCTGTTCTGACGTTAGCGGTTCGAACCTAGCCGTTCTCCGGCATGCCTTTTTCTTTAAAAAAATTATTTTAATTATTAACTAACATAAAATTAATTTAAGGTATTATTTAGGTTATTATTAAGGTAAAAAAATATTTACAATTTATTGGCTATCAACTGGAAATTTATTGGTATAATATTTTGTTCAACCCGGACAAAGTAGGGACGGGCCGCTAGTCTATACTAATATATAAAGAGAGAGCAGATTTTGTACTTGGAGGGTAATCTCCGGAACCACTGCACCTATTTGAAAAATTCTTTCACTGTTTGAAAGGTACATTATTCCAGATGGACATAGGCTATATATTATGTATATCTGATCAGTAGAAATAAAGTTAGGGGGGATACTCTAGATTTGTGTGCACGGCCGCCATCTTGGATTTTTCCGCCAGGGTTTGGCGCATTTCGCATGGCGATAATTATTGCGTTCTGGTAAAATAACCCAATGTCAAATTCTCTAATTTTAAGATCAAACAGTTATTTCTGATGTGATCTTTTAATTACAGTATAATAATTTTAGGTCAGATCTTGGCCTTGACCTGGAAATCTGAGTCAAATTGACTAGACTCAAAAGAGTAAATTATTTTTAAAACTAAGAGTCTTTTTGTTGAAACTTTTTGAATCCATTATCAGTTTTTCGTTAACTTATTAAATTTAAGTTGCTTTTAATTTTGTTTATCGATTGTCAATTTGTATACTATAATGATACACCATTTCATTTATTTGAAGTAAAAATTATCTGCCATCATTTTTTCGTAAAATGTAAAATACAGTATACATTTTAAATACAATATATTTTAAAATATTTTATAATTCCAAGTTGTAGTGGATTACAAATAAATTTAAATAACTGAAGTTCAACTTCTCTCTCCCCAGGAACCTAAGTTAAAAAGTTAGTTAAGGTTAAGTTATTGGTTTAGGAAAAGGGTTTTTTTTTTCTTATTTCCAACACAGCAGGATAAATGGTCGAATAATCCTTGTCCCGATTTTATTGTATGCACCAAATATTTGGTTAAGGTCAAATCTGAAGTAAAATTTCATTACCACAATTCCCTAAAAAAAAAAAGAAAAAAAAGAAAAAAAAAAAAAAAAAAGAGAAAAAAAAAGAAAAAAAGAAGAGGATCTGGCTACTCACCATAAATTTATGGGTTCATAATTATTTTTCATTTTTCAAAGCTGAATTTTAGATAATTTTTAAATTGCAAGTTATTTAGGTGGTACGAAAATGCTGTATTTCTTTTCTAATTAACAATATATTGGCATAATATTTTGGTGATTCATTGCTATTAGTCAAAGAGTGAGGGCAAACTGAATAGATGGCATTGAAATTTTATCTGTAAGTAAAATTCATTTGACCAAATTTTTCATATGGATCATAATTTGAAAAGGTAGTTTTTAATTAAAAATGACAAAAAGAAAATCTCAGTCCAACGATTAAATGATTTTTCAAAAATATTTCTAAGTTTCACAATCATATCAAAAAGGTCGTTTTTATTAAAAAAGCTAAAAGAAAAACCCAAAATTTCCAATATTTGAGAATGATTTTTTCAGAAAAAAGTGGTTTTTATCAAAAACCCAACAATAAATCTAAGTCCAACGTTTAAATGATTTTTCAAAAAATTTTCTAAGTTTAATTTGAATATTATTTTAGGTGCTTAAAGTAATTAAAAAAACATTCTTTACTTAAAATCCTTTTTTTATTTTTGTATTTTTATTTCATCTCTTACTCTAATTTTGAGATACCAATGTGTATCTATAAACGTTTGTCAATTGTAAACGTTTATATTGTAAACGTCTATATTGTAAACGTTTTGTCAATTAAACGTTTCTCCAAATGACAAACGTTTAATCTATATCTATCTATATATATAAAACAGTTCCGTAACTCACTCATTCATTCACTGACTGACTGACTGACTGACTGACATACAACGCACAGACCAAACCGCTGGACCTAAAGGGCTGAAATTTTGCATGGCGATTCTTCTAATAGTGTAGGTGTGCATTGAGAAAGATTTTTCAAAAATTCTTCTTAGATTTTTTTAAATTAAATTTTTAAGCTGTTTTTTAAACTTTTTTTTACGTTTGCATTTAAAATAATACATTGAGGGTTATAAAATTTATATCACGAGAAAGATCATGAAAAATCCTTCAAAATGAAATTTTTTTCGAATTTTTACCTCCATTTCCTGATTTTTCGTGAATTTTTAAAGATTAATTTTTAGAATTTATTAAATGCTGATCACGTGATTTCTTTTTCTGGTACTTTCAATAAATTTATCGTCACGTTTGATTTCGTAACAACTAAATAGACAAAAAATATTTTTTTCTCTTTCTAATGCAGCAGACGATTGGATATTATCCAAAAAAATGCATATCCCTTACGATTTTTTATAAATATATATACATAGATAGATATATATTTTACATCAATTGTATACATTGATCTTCGCATTTATTATAAAAATATATATTTATTTTTTGGCATAAATTGCATACGTTGACCGTTGTATTTAATTTGAATGTACTCCGTAGCGAAGCGCGGGTTTTCAGCTAGTATATATATATAGATATAGATTAAACGTTTGTCACTTGAAGAAACGTTTAATTGACAAAACGTTTACAATATAGACGTTTACAATATAAACGTTTACAATTGACAAACGTTTATAGATACATATTGGTATCTCAAAATTAGAGTAAGAGATGAAATAAAAATACAAAAATAAAAAAAGGATTTTAAGTAAAGAATGTTTTTTTAATTATTTTAAGCACCTAAAATAATATTCAAATTAATATTACGTTACTTAATAATTGTGTGCACGTCCGCCATCTTGGATTTTTTTGCGTCAACTTGGCGATTTTACCGTGTTTTGAGGAGTGGAAAAATTCTCGCCAATGTGTTTTAAGCGGTGTTTTCAAAACGCTGGACTTTTTTTAGCTTTTTTAATAAAAACCACCTCTTTAAATTATGAAACTTAGAAAAGTTTTTGAAAAATCATTTAAACGTTGGACTGAGATTTATTTTTGGGTTTTTGATAAAAACCACTTTTTTCTGAAAAAATCATTCTCAAATATTGGAAATTTTGGGTTTTTCTTTTAGCTTTTTTAATAAAAACGACCTTTTTAAA
Organism: Dolomedes plantarius; assembly: GCA_907164885.2. Taxonomy (NCBI): domain Eukaryota; kingdom Metazoa; phylum Arthropoda; class Arachnida; order Araneae; family Dolomedidae; genus Dolomedes; species Dolomedes plantarius. Next base: position 109,874,602 of record OU015499.1, read on the forward strand.
TTGTGAAACTTAGAAATATTTTTGAAAAATCATTTAATCGTTGGACTGAGATTTTTTTTGTCATTTTTAATTAAAAACTACCTTTTCAAATTATGATCCATATGAAAAATTTGGTCAAGTGAATTTTACTTACAGATAAAATTTCAATGCCATCTATTCAGTTTGCCCTAACTCTTTGACTAATAGCAATGAATCACCAAAATATTATGCAAATATATTGTTAATTAGAAAAAAAATACAGCATTTTCGTACCACCTAAATAACTTGCAAATTAAAAATTATCTAAAATTCAGCTTTGAAAAATGTAAAATAATTATGAACCCATAAATTTATGGTGAGTAACCAGATCCTTTTTTTTTTTTTTTTTTTTTTTGGTTAGGGCATTGTGGTAATGAAATTTTACTTCAGATTTGACCTTAACCAAATATTTGGTGCATACAATAAAATCGGGACAAGGATTATTTGACCATTTATCCTGCTGTGTTGGAAATAAGAAAAAAAAAACCTTTTCCTAAACCAATAACTTAACCTTAACTAACTTTTTAACTTAGGTTCCTGGGGAGAGAGAAGTTGAACTTCAGTTATTTAAATTTATTTGTAATCTACTACAACTTGGAATTTTAAAATGTATACTGTATTTTACATTTTACGAAAAAATGATGGCAGATAATTTTTACTTCAAATAAATGAAATGGTGTATCATTATAGTATACTAATTGACAATCGATAAACAAAATTAAAAGCAACTTAAATTTAATAAGTTAACGAAAAACTGATAATGGATTCAAAAATTTTCAACAAAAAGACTCTTAGTTTTAAAAATAATTTACTCTTTTGAGTATAGTCAATTTGACTCAGATTTCCAGGTCAAGGCCAAGATCTGACCTAAAATTATTATACTGTAATTAAAAGAGCATATCAGAAATAACTGTTTGATCTTAAAATTAGAGAATTTGACATCGGGTTATTTTTACCAGAACGCAATAATTATCGCCATGCGAAATGCGCCAAACCCTGGCGGAAAAATCCAAGATGGCGGCCGTGCACACAAATCTAGAGTATCCCCCCAACTTTATTTCTACTGATCAGATATACATAATATATAGCCTATGTCCATCTGGAATAATGTACCTTTCAAACAGTGAAAGAATTTTTCAAATAGGTGCAGTGGTTCCGGAGATTACCCTCCACGTACAAAATCTGCTCTCTCTTTATATATTAGTATAGACTAGCGGCCCGTCCCGACTTTGTCCGGGTTGAACAAAATATTATACCAGAACATAGGCTAGTTTCGAACCTCTAACGTCAGAACAGAAGCCCACTTTATTCTCAGCAGAATAAAGTAAGCCCCTAACTTCAGAAGTAAAGTAAGCAAATAACTTTATTTCTACTGATCAGATATACATAATATATAGCCTATGTCCATCTGGAATAATGCACCCTTCAAACAGTGAAAGAATTTTTCAAATAGGTGAAGTGGTTCTGGAGATTACCCGCCACGTACAAAATCGCTCTCTCTTTATATATAAGTATAGATAGATAGCACCACGCTAAGGATCGTTGAAGACTTCGGCACAAAAAGCGGTAGAGGACAGTAGCGGTAACAATAGAGATTGTTAAGATTAAGCCCCTAACTTTCTTTCTACTGATCAGATATACATAATATATAGCCTATGTCCATCTGGAATAATGTACCTTTCAAACAGTGAAAGAATTTTTCAAATAGGTACAGTGGTTCTGAAGATTACCCTCCACGTACAAAATCGCTCTCTCTTTATATATAAGTATAGATAGCACCACGCTAAGGATCGTTGAAGACTTCGGCACAAAAAGCGGTAGAGGACAGTAGCGGTAACAATGGAGATTGTTAGGATTAAGCCCCTAACTTTATTTCTACTGATCGGATATACATAATATATAGCCTATGTCCATCTGGAATAATGTTCCTTTCAAACAGTGAAAGAAATTTTCAAACAGGTACAGTGGTTCTGAAGATTACCCTCCACGTACAAAAATCGCTCTCTCTTTATATATAAGTATAGATTACAGCTTGTATAAGATCATAAATATCCTGGTAATAAGTCAAGAACCTTTGAATTTATTTTATTGCAATGCTCATTTTTTGGTGCTAATATAGCAACTTTTGCAAAGTTAATGATTTCATCTGGTGAATTAAATTTATTTCCATATATTTCTGAAACAATATTATTTTCAGTAATTATAAGAGATGGCAATTCAATTGTATTGTTTTCTTCCTCATTTATAGATGGATATTCACCATTCCCAATTTTAAGTAGAAAGTCTGCAAATTCTAATCCGTCTAATTCGTATTATTTCTAATTGGTATTATTTTGTTCAACTACTGATATAATATGATCTGTAATAATTTTTTGTTCTTCATTAGGGTGTTATAATACTGGAATAAGGTTATTATTGGTAAGAAAATGACTATTTGAAAGTATGGGAAAATTTTCAATAATTGGAAATTTAAAGGCAGATACAGAAGTTGAATGCTGTAGAAAAATACTGTTAATATTTCTAAGAGCTAACTGATAACTAACATTATTGTCATAGAAAAAAAGATAATCTTCTGAAAGTGATTCCTTGAAAATATTCCATAGATGTAATACATCATTTGGCTGTTGAAATATGCAAATACAGTGGTACCTCGACTTACGAGTGTCTCGACTTACGAGTTTTTCGAGATACGAGCATTCTCTCAGTAGATTTTTTGCTTCGAGTTACGAGCTAAAATTCGGGTTACGAGCAAGCTTTAGATATCCCACCGCCAGTTTGAGCAGCAAATGCCATGTTACGTGCTCGTCAAATGAGAACCCAAGGATCATATAATATTTACAACCTTTATGTACAATTATTATACAATTGTATAATATTATTATGAGACTACTATCCAGTCTTAAACCGAGAGATTGGACTCTGAGAAAACGTTCTTTGGATTCTCAGAAAAAAAGAATCTGGACATTACAGCCACAGTGAAGGATGCAACAATCACCCAGCTTCCGTGTCTCACTCGTTCACCTTAAGAGAGTAGCTGGTAATAAAAGCAAAAGTCAGGAAAGCGGGGCGAAAAGATCAAAAATCAACAAATAAGATTCAATTTTTCAGTTCAACCTTTCTCCTCCTCTTCCATCAGCAACTTCAAGTCTGATCTCCAAGGTACATGTTGTACATTACACTTAATAAAACAAATTTATTGCAGTACATTCTATTGTATTGTGTTTTTATACAATGTTCGTCGTTTATAAGCTCGTTTTTCTTATTTAAAAACCTGTAACAAAAAAATTGCGGTGTTTTGGGGGAGCCCGGTACGAATTAATGGCATTTCCATTCATTTCAATGGGGAAAATTGATTCGAGATACGAGTATTTCGAGTTACGAGCTAAGTCATGGAACGAATTAAACTCGTAAGTCGAGGTACTACTGCATAAGAAAATAACTGCCACATTTGAAAAGGCATTTGGAAAACAGAAGTTTCCTTCAAACAACGCATCCATTCTGAATCATCCAGAAGTAAACCACGTTACACTGCTGCTTCTTTAAAAGTGGAATAAATAATTCTTTTATATGTCCTAATAGCTACAAAACTAGTGGCCTCAGTAACATGAAGCAATAATAATTGAAGATGGCATCTTTCTGTTTCAGATAGTGCAACATTAAATAATCTACCCATTGTTTTTCCAAATTTGACTCTCCTTTTCCAGAGACACATATTTTTATCCCATACATAATGAACTGGAGTTTCTGGACATATGTATGGACTTTTAGTTGTAGGGTTCTTATTCAATTCATACCATGCAATCAACTCAGTATTTCTCAATTTAGCTTTTAACAATGCATTAGATGCATTATCAGTGTTAAAGTAAACCTGTTGTCCATTAGGTAAATGCACGGGTAATTGGATAATAGTATGTGATTGTTCATGAATGGGATATGCAAAAATTCTGTATGCAGCTTCAGTTGGTCCAACATACCTAACATTTAAAAACATTGATATTTCATCATGATTTAAAAATTATCATCGGTTGTTACTTGAATATTTGCACAATCATGGCCTTTGTATACATACTTATGCAAGTATTTTACACTATGCACACTTGCACAAATTTCAACATTTATGTGTGCTTGAAAGTATCTTAAGAGGAAAGCATTATATGGCACTATAAAACGGTTATCAATGTCAATTTTGATCCCCATGGATTAGTTTAGAAGAAGTTCTTTCATTATTTCTTCGCTGATAGAGAGGGTAACCATTCACATTTTCTTTAGTAACTGGCACAAATGCCTTTGAATATTCCTTTTTACATTTCCCTTTGTCCATACAAACAGAATGTGGATTAAATTGCCCACACAGTCCATGTACCATATGAGTTTTCACCAAGTTAAATAAGGTAGTATCGTTAGGGTCAGGTATTTCTGCAGACACAACATTATCTATATCTTCTATTTCTCGCAACTTACAATGTTATTTTAAGCATAATAATAAATGATTATGTGGCAAGCCTCTTTTTTGGAATTCTACAATGTATATAAATGTTTATACCTCTCCAAAAATCAGTTTTATAGTAATTAATCTTATGCGTTCTTTAATTTTAGCATGAAATACATGAACTACGATAATCTGGTCTAATAAACTACTGCAGCCAGGAACTAAAAACATGAAAAGATAAGTGAAAAATAGGTTTTTGACAGCATCTCTTCATCAGCAGTGCCGATACTGTCTATAAACCAATGGATTGTTTCTGATAAGTATAATCTGAGCAATAAACATAGTTAGACACCGTACAATCCATAAGAAACAGAAGAAGTGAATATACAGTTGCTTAATCATAGAACACCAAGCCCGGCGCCAGACAAAGTAGAAGTTAAGTAAAGGAGACCTCAACAAGACTGACGTCACAAACATTGCAACCATGGAGTTAATGGAAACACAGAAGCAAATATATATATATATATATATATATATATATATATATATATATATATATATATATATATATATATATATATATATATATATATATATATATATATACATATATATATATATATATATATATATATATATATATATATATATATATATATATACATATATATATATATATATATATATATATATAGATATATACATGTATATATATGTATAACATAAAAACCCCTATATTCAATTCAAATTCTAAATTGCCTTGGGCGTTGTCGCGATTGAGCTATTTTCGCTTCTGATTCCAAGAACAAAGCATGGGCAGCGTCCCCTAAAAAAATATAATTTCTAGCGCATCTTTACGTAATAATAATACGTCACCTCTGACATCAGAGTCATAGTTTCAGCCAATGGCTACAGACTTGTGATCACATGGCAAGACGCTCATAAAGTTTATATAAGTTCCAGTATAACTCGGAGAGCAGATTTTGGCGTGGCATTGTTGCCTAATAAACCTCTGTCATCGATGATAAAGAATGGATAATGAAATTTATTTGCAGACGTGAAAAGAGAATTGTATTCTTGCATACGACTACGTTTATTCCCGGTGTGATATGCCGGCTCCGGTCATCATTCCCGCGGGGCCGGTATGTTACAATGAGTCGTGCGGGATAACTTTGTTTTTGCGCGGGATTTCAAATGAAAAAAAATTATTAGTTTAGTGTTTCGTCCCTTCGACGCCAGCGAGATGATGCCAAAGGATTCCCACGATTGTGGGTACAAGATCAGTCTGCGGCGTCCCTAGTCCAGACTTGTGGGAGCTCCGATCTAAACGAATTTCTATTTTACGAGTGGAATATTTCAGCTCCTACGGTTTGATTACGAACAATTTCAGTCGAGTCCCATATCATCTCTTCAACATTTATTTTTGGATAAAACAGCTATTGCGATGGGAGGAGAAATGAACTCTGCTGATCAGTGGTTCCCAAACTGCGAGTACCGTCCGGGGAAAAATATATTGTGTCTGACAACAGTGTGCGTTATCCGAGTAACAGGCGACGAGAGGGAGATACCCCTGCGAACTGGTCGACGGACATTTTTCGAGTCACCCGATACAACCAGCGCGGATAACAATGCTTTTGAAAACATTGGTGCTACGATCGTTAATTTGACAGAAACTTTCTTAGTTGGAACTCCGCTGTGTTTCTTAATTGAGAAAACTTTGCCTAAGAGTTATTCCTGCAAATGTTACAAACTTTACTTCGGAAAGGACATTGCTCACCGTACAGGACTTTCGGCAGAGGAGCACACAGCGATAAAGAAATTTTAAGAAGAAAAGATAATTTGTATGTGTCGGGGAAATTAAATGGGTAAAATTAATGAAAAAAAAAATACATAGAAGTAATTTGAAAATAATTAAATAATACTAGTTATAATAATAACAGAATTTTTGTGAGTACCACTTCAACAGGTAAGCACGTTTTATAAATTACGTAATTAATAGTTTGAGATTGAGAAAATTTTTGAATAATTTACTACAAATTTTGATCTTCAGAACTGATGACCTTTTTTGTTTCTCTTATTTGATTTTTGTGTTTATATTTTGAGTTGATAAAGTGTTTAAGTTTGATTTACATTTTGATAGAATTTTAAGTGTATATTGTTTATATTATAAAGGTAAAGTCTTACGTGATTTCTTGAAAATATTTAATGGGAAGGATAATGCTTAGAGATGGTTATACCTAAATGGATGTGTCATATTTAATAAAATAGAAGATTTGTTATGGAAATATAAGAATTTGAAATAATGAATAATAATAAACTGACACATTTCCATTTGTGAACAGAAAAATTAACAAAATCATGTTCTCAGTAGATTCATTTGACTATTGAGCTGAATTCAGTAAAATGAATGTTTTGTTTTTATTTTGGATTTCACTAAAGAAAATTTTGAAACTTATATTTGATAAAATGATTTAAGTGTGCTTTCTGTATAATTTTTATAATATTTCTGTGTTCTTTTTCTAATACTGAAAATTTTAGTGTTTTAAGAAAATTAATAATCTTGGTTACGTTAAATTGAAATGTTAAACGAGTGTAGTAACTCTATAGGTACTTGTTTTCGCACCCAGTTCTAAATCGTCACGGAGAAGAAAAAAATAAAAATAAAATGAAGTAAATGATTTCCGCTTTCGGGCGAGTTTTATGTAAACAGAGGAACGTTTGGACGCCAATTCGACTATAAATTTGATTTGTCAGCGGTAATCTGGTAAACAAACGCGAAAAGAACCAAACTTATTCCAATTCATTTAACTTAGAAATTTTGCGGTTTTCAAATTGAGCTTTATAATTCTAAACATTTGATGCTTGTGGTTTTGATTTTGGAAAATATCTGGATGGATGACTTAGTAATTATTTCAGACATCAAGAAAATTTTATAATTTAGGTACTTTGACATATTACATTTGATTTTGAGCCCTCGTGAATAGTTTTACGAATTTAAGTAAAGGAGATTTCCGGAGGTTTTAGTCGACAGTTAAAAGGCATTTTACGGTTTTCATATAAACGGAACGTCTTTATAACATGACTTAGGGTGCCAAAAAACCACAATTGGAGAATTAAAAACCATTGTATGTTATATTTGGTTCATCCGCCCCAGAAAATTCTCGAAATAGAAATAATGAAGAAAAATAAATAAATCGAAAAGAGAATATTATAATGAGAGATATGTTTTGAGATATTGAATACAAATGATGAATATTTAGGAACTTTACAGCGAGGATTCATACCAAAATGTGATATAAGAAAAGAAAAATTGTTTTTATCTTATCGATTTCATGATTAACTTAATAAAACTGAGATGGGTATTGGAAAAAGAATTTTGATTATTTGTGTCAATTGATAGAATAAAAGCTTCGAGATTGAAATTTGAACATTAACATTAAATTATGGCAATTGATAGAGAATATTACGGTATTATTATTATTAGTAGTAGTATTAGGAGTATTTAATTACTGTGCGTTTAATGCTTTCATATGTTGTGTATTTTGGATTGTATTGAATATAAAATTGATAAACCAAATTTTCACACTAAACGAGATTCTGAAATTGTCCATGCTTGCAGATTAAGATATTATAATGCACCAGATAAATTAAAACTCTATCACGAATAATGACATTATAGATCCATTTTCCTTTTTTGTTTATTTTAGATGCTTAACATCCTTAAATTTTATAAATAATTGTGTATTGTCCTACTAAAGATTTATATAAAAAAAAAAATAAAAAAAAAAAAAAAAAAAAAAAACTGTCTTACTTAAACTTTCTTCTTAAGAATACTATTATATGTGAATTTTTTTTTTGTATCTCAATTTAAACCTTGATTATGACAACTCTACTTCTTTAACCTTTCAGTAATTTTTCTATTTCTTGAATACACTTTCCTATCACCCACCTCTACAAGCGCATTGGA